>JAGGAQ010000070.1:0-59491 GCA_017657225.1 Termitomyces sp. T69sscA
CCTGTCTAATACAACTTTGGATTTCCCTCTGCTAGTTGTGTGATTGAGCCGCAACTCCCGGAGGTCGCCCTTACAATGATGTATGAAGTGAGCTGGTGATAGTCAGGAGAAGTGTTGATAGGGGCTGAGAAAAGCACCAGAAGTTGCCAAGGCAGGTGCTGATCTTGTATTACCAGGCAGTGATGGCCAAGAATGAAGTAGGCTAGTCAGTGGACTGAGTGGTGGCTGGTTGAGAGGTGAAGTCCCAGGGTTGGGCTCAGGACTTGCTTGCAAGGACAACCTCCAGCTTGATCACACAACTAGCAGAGGGGAATCCAAAGTTATATTAGGAATGATAATCAATGGTACAATGGTAACTAATCACCTAGCAGAGGGGAATCTGAAGAGAACAAGTTTAAGGATCCCTGCTGCTTGGTGTGGTGCATCAGTGGGCGGCAAAGGCATGAGAACAACTATACAGGTGACCAGAGCTAACCTTGACCTTATATAATGCTCAAAAGGGAAGTGCAGGAAGTTCCAGAGGTTTCCTAAAAAAGAAATGACCTCTGAAGATCTTTGAAGGTCTAAATTAAGCCTTAGGGGTCCTGGAGAGTGGTGCAGGAGGTGAGCTGGACCGCAGGGAAGTGTCCCAAGGGGAAGTCAGTGTAGACCAAAAACAAAAGTCCCCTGACAGGACTAGAGGTAAGTAGGCAGGTTGTGACATAGGCCATGGCTTTGAAAAGCTTGTTTAGCCCTAACCTAGCACAGGCATTATTATCAAGAATCATTGATTCACACAGAGGCATTGCACATGTCATTGAAAACTGTCATAGTTGGGTGTGATTGAGTGCTCCAGGTTGATGCTTACTAGCCAGGGTGATGACAACATACCATACACACATTTTTCATTCCCATTGTTGGGTGTATAGCTACTTGTCTTTTTTACAACTCGAATATACCTTTGTTGTCAGCTTTTGACATACTGCATTAAAATCTGACACTCATGTCTGAGCATCCATACATATTCAAAAGTATCACTGTTTGTCACCAAGCAGTTGGGGAATTGTGTTTCCTCTGTCCATGTTACTATGGCCTTCCAGCAGTGAACAAACATTTCCTACTGAGTAATAACTCGAGGGAAATATCTGTCTCATTTGGGCCTGTGCCATCTTGTAGCTTTGAGCTGCTGCTGCAGTGGTTCAAGCAGGGCAACCATCTAAATGTTGGAGATGGACTACATGACAGTCACAGTTATACAAAAGGCCATAACTTTCTCTTTATCTTATCTAGACATCTCTCTATTTGCCACTAGATGTGGCTCATGATTAGTATTCGTCAATCGTTACTGCCAAACCCACAGCCACTCTCAGTTGTCCTTACTATCTTGAGTGACTGAGGAATATCTATTGTATATCTCTAAGAGAGCAAGCTATCTATCTACTAGATCTTTGCTTTAAAACTTGGAATGCGTGATGAGCTCCATGTCTGTGCCAACAGACGAGAATGACTTTCAATTGCCAAAAAAAAAATTCAGAGTTCCAAATACACAATCTCTAATCCCACATCTGACAATCCCACCCGTCTCACACACACGTTGACACACAAGCACATACACGCTTCCTCGCGTCAACAGCCGGGCGGGTATCACCGCCAAAAACGCCAAAAACGCCAATCGCAATTTAAACCGAACGATCCTGTCAGCCTATCTCCCGCGCGTAAGCAAGCTTCCAACAACGTACATACATACATGCATACCCTTGCTTCCATTCCATCCCGTCCCTGTCCATGTGCTCGCGGATCAGCGTATCATATCATATCATATCATATCATATCATATCATATCCCAAACTCTGTGAAAAACTCCATCAACTCTGGGAAAACCCCCATCATCATCCAACATAAATCCTCGCGAACATCCGAACACGAGACCCGACCGAACTAACGGGCCGGTCCACCACGAACACGAACACGAACACGAAAGCAGAAACGCATAAGCAGATTACGGACCATTTGTGTGTGTACCCCTTCCGCGCTCGTCGGTTTTTCGGTCGGATCGTGTGTGTCTGTGGGCGTGGGCGTGGGTGTGGGCGTGGGCGTGGGCCTGGCGTGGCGGGGATAAGTATGTAAGTCTGCGATCGAGCGCTGAGCGCTGAGCGCTTCAGAGACGCCTGCGCCTGCGCCTGCGCCCACGGGCCACAGGGCACAGGGCACAATCACAGATCGCAAGCCGCGAGTATGTACGTACGTACATCCCGCGACTTGTCGTGCGACGGATTAGAGCGGGGTGGAGGAGGGTACGCGTTCTGGTCTGTTCTGATTTGAAAAAGAAAAGAAAAAAGAATCCAATTTCCACGTCCGCTCGACCCCTCAGGCTCGGGCCTGGGCTTGTGCTTCTCTGGACGCATACATATCCGTGGGCGCACGCGTGCACGATCGAGCGCCGACTCGGACGGACGGATGGACGGACTGAGTCGAAGTACATAAGTGTGTGGGGCTGTGAGAAGTAAGCCCAACGAACACCGCGTATCGTATCGCATCGCATCGCATCGTATCACATCACATCAGAGAGAGGGGGGTGGGTGGGTGGATACCGCAGCCACAGCCGCAACGCAACTGCTGAGACGACGTACGTAGCCACCGCCACCGCCACGGATCGCCATCGTCATGCGACGCGACGCGACGAGGTTGCAGGGGGATCAGCGTGGGGATCACGATGGATATGATATGATATGATATGACATGAGATGACGCGGATTTTGGTGGGAGAGGCGGTGTATGATGGTCGGCGTTGACTCCGGCAGTGCAGGACACGACGGGAGAAAGCACGTCGAAAATGGAAGAATGGATCCATGGTGGGTACCCTAACCGACGTCGTTCCCACCGCCAAGCGCACATCAATGATAGGAAAAAAGAAAGAATGTGATTGATTCCGTTTTGGAGAATCATATCATGATAGGAAGAAAAAAGACTGTGATTCCGTTTTGGAAAGCAGCACGCTATGTAATGTACATACATACATGCGAATACCGACTAAGAGCGTAGAGTACGTGTGATCCATCCAAAGAGAGGAGAAAGAGCGGCGTGGGTATGCGTGATAATAAAAGCCCGAGACGAACGAAGGACGAAGGAGAGCGGCAGCGACTAGAGGGCGAGGGCTGCGAGGCCGACGGCTGTGAGACCGGCGAGGGCGTTGGCGCCGCGGTGGACGGCTGCGTTGGAGGACGTCGCGGCCTGCGCGGATGTGGGTGTGGCAGAGGGGGTGCTGCTGCGGGAGGGTAAGCCGCGGGGACGACGAACAAGGAGAGGCACGCACGAGGATGCGGGGGCTGAAGACGCCGGCGCCAGCGCTGAGGAGGACGCGGGGGCGTCGGTGGACGCGGGTATCGAGCTGGTGAGGGTGACGCCCTGTGTACGGTTAGCGGGGACAGTGCAGGGAAGCGGGGCACGCACGACGGAGGCGCAGAGCATGCGTGCGACGGAGAGGGCGGTGTCGAGGTCGCTGCCGGAGCAGGCGCCCTCGATGCAGGCGGTGGACTTTGTGACAAAGGGTTGCGAGTTGCACAGGCAGACGTTGTCGGTCACGCTGCACCCGTCCAGATCGACGGAGGGCCCGAACAGGCAGTCGTTGGCGCACGCTGCGAAGAGTCAGTGGAGCGTCAGGCAGGGCGCGGGGGACGCACAGGGGATCTGGCGCGCGACGAGCGACGCAGAGGCAGACGCGGCGAGAGCGAGGGCGGCGAGGGAGAAGCGCATTGGGATTGCGGAGATGCAGCGTCAAGCGCCGGCCTTTATAGCACCGCGTCTCAATGGGACGCGCAAACCAGGCACAAAGCAACAAACGCATGTCCATATCGGGGCTGTCCCGTGACGCCGGCATCCCCCGGCCAACCTGCAAGCCACTGAACCTTGTTTTGTTTACACGACAGAAGCGGTGCAGCCAAACAACCCGACAAGTGCTTGCCCACCGACCAACGCCATGGTACGTCGTCTCCCCTCTGCCGCTGCCTCCACTCACCCCCCGCAGGCCCCCGCTCCCAAGAAAAAGGTACACCAGCCCCCTGTCCCGCCTGCCAAATATTGACCACCACAGACCCCCGGCAAGACCCGCTCCGCACTCCAAGATGTCGTGACCCGCGAATACACCATCCACCTCCACAAGCGCGTCCACGGCCGCTCATTCAAGAAGCGCGCACCCTGGGCCGTCAAGTCCGTCGTCGAATTCGCGCAAAAAGCCATGGGCACACAGGACATCCGCCTCGACCCCCGCCTCAACCAGGCCATCTGGGCCCAGGGCATCAAGACCGTCCCACACAGGATGCGTCTCAAGCTCGAGCGTGCGTCTCCCGCCTTCTCAGTGACCAAGACTGACTTTTTGCAGGGAAACGCAACGACGACGAAAATGCCAAGGAAAAGCTCTACACCTACGTCTCCCATGTCCCCGTGACATCGTTCAAGGTGCGTGTCCCGCCGTCTTTTCCGCGCCGTCTTGACACCCCACACAGGGCCTGCAAACCACCGTCGTCGACGCCGAGTAGACACTCATATTCACACCATGCTTTCTCCCGTGCATAATATATAGAAAAAAGAAACCCTGAGCCGCTTGTGTGCACATGAGAGACTGGCGTCGGGAACAATGCACAACAGAACCTCGCTGAGCAGTCCCACAGCGTGGCATACGTATATATAATCCGCTGCGTCTCGCTTACCTTTAAGCAGTGAAGTACAGAGTAGACAATGCTGGCGGGGGGAGCTCGAGGGGTACGTACGTATCGCTGCGCCACACCAGTGAACCGCACAGCTGGAACGTCTGTGACCATGACATCATCGTGCCACGGGACACCAGCACTCGTGGCGCAAGTCTGGACTTCCTCCCGCGCAAAGTTGTCTGCACATCTTGCCAAGTCTTACATCTAAGCACCTACAAATGGAACGGAAAGTAACCCACGTGTATCAACAAGAACGATGGGTGGTTGAGACTTTGGCTGGCGTTCTCACTTACAGCGAACAACGCGGGAAGGAACGCAAGTGGACAAGTAACAGTCCCACAGCGTGGCATACGTACGTACAAACATAGGTGGTTGCGATCGTAGAGATAGATAGACAGGCGTTACCTTTGTCCCCTCCTCCCGCAGAGCAGTGGAGATCATAGAGAAAGTACAGAGTGCGGGGAAAACAGACTGCCCTGACAAGTGAGCGCTCACCGATGAGAAAGAGGATGAGATCACGCGTCACAACGCCGAGAACGGCGGGCTGCTTCCGCGTGTATATTATCATTATCGAAGGTACCGGTACGTACGACTGTGGCGAGAAAATTCCAGGCACACTCTATCTGACTCACGGTATCCTGGGTTGCGACAGAGGACAATCTCGCAGATGGGCCATCTCGAATCTCGAGGCGTGTTTCCGCCTTGGTCAAAGCTCTTTCCGCATCCTCCAGTATCTCAAGCCTTTTGTTGATCAGGCAGTAAAGTTTGCCGACTCGTCAAATATCAATGATTGTCATCATTCAATATACAAGTGTGCGTACGACCATAGTCTTATATTATCCAAATTGACAAAAGTATGCGATGCGATCATAGGCGTGATAGTATGTCAACGCGGACCTTGCCGATTGAGCCAGAGTCAGCCTCCAAGGCAAACTGTTCTTCCCTACTTCAAAGATGCAGAAACGTCCGCTGTAAGATGGGGTTCATCTGGATTTGAGGTTAACATGATGTTATTGGCTGAACGTGGAGCTACAAACCCATGCACCGCTTGGCAAAACCATGATACAAACCAAAGGCGTCACCAGGGTTCAGGCAGCGAAGCGGACTAGTTGTTCAGATACAGATACTCGGAAACACAGATGTGCACCATACTTGTTACACACAAGGCCCGCTTACTTTCAGCGACAGGTGCAAAGCAAGAATTCGCACGGGAGTGGCGCATTAGGTGCATCATGCTCGACGTTAATAGAAAACGTGATTGTGCATGCATGGAGGGATTCTACAATGGAGAAATATGTTTCAGCCATCAGGGACTATTTGTGCTTCTGCTTGAACCAGGGAACAGATTCAAAGGACGCACTGCCAGCAAATGAGGACATGCTATGTCTGTTTGCAGCATCGATGGCAGGCAATTTGGCGGGACGGACGGCATCAGATAAGATTTCTGGCATTCAGGCTTGGCATATACAGAATAACTCAACTTAGGGCAGGTTCTCTTCAATTGCGATACACGATTAGAGGCGTCGAAAACATGTCGCCGCCGGATCCCATCAGACCGGAGCGGCCTCCATTGTTGCTATCCATGTTGGAGCAGTTGGGGGAACACTCTGGATTTGTCCAACGGTCTTGACGCATGTGTGTGGGCCTTGGTCACGACTGCTTTTTGGGGTCAGATGAGGTTGGGGGAGATGTTGGCCACAAGACAAGGGAATTTTGACGCTGCACGCTACCCAACATGGGGTCACTTTGGATATCCTAGCGACAGAGGAACCGGATTGCTTCACTTACCTTGGACAGAGATGGGAGGGACAAAAGGTGAGACACTTACCATCACACGACAAGATTGACACTGGGTAATCACTATCGGGTGAATCAACTGCTTGAGGGAGACATAGTGGCGGGTGGGGAGGAAAGATAGTGATGGTTTCAAGGAAGCTCATGGGTCGCGTGAATGACGTTCTGGAAAAGTGTGGCCTTCCGATCATAAGCGGCCACTGTTTTTGCATAGGAGGCACCACCGCACTGCTGGTCAATGGGATACCACCCAATATCGTGAAGACGTGAGATGTTAGGTCGTTGGTCCTCGGACGCGTTCTTGCGATATTGGAGGTTGTTGGAAGTAATAGGCCCTATGTATGTCGAATTGTTGCATCCCATCATGAAGGAAGGTGCATTCAATAGTGGATCTGGGGGTCATCGTCGTTGAAGTAGCCTGCTACCTCAGTTGGGTTCTTTGGATTACAACCGCTCAGAACGAGATGACCCCCAGAGTTTGGGCCTACGGTTTCTTGCGGAGACCGGGCCCAAAAGCTCTCACCAAACTTAGGACAGCGTGTGAATACGGATATGTAAGTTGACTATGTATAGAGACAAGAGGAACAAGCTCGAAATGATGGCTATCCGTACAGAAGCACGGGATGAGAGAAAGTCACATTTTGAAGCGTGACGGTAACGCGGCAAGCGCGGTTGAATTGGAACCACTTTGTGCTACGCGGAAAGATTCTTTATTGAATGTGTAAGCATTGGGTTCATCTTTGTGAGACCCCACCCACCCACTCCAGTATGTTCATTTCATTTAGGACTCATTATCACAGGGGAAAGCTTTTCACATACATCCTTTCACATTATGTCCTCATCTCGTCTGGAACGAGATGACCCCCAGAGTTTGGGCCTACGGTTTCTTGCGGGGACCGGGCCCAACCGCTCAGAACGAGATGACCCCCAGAGCCGCCAGACCCGTGACCTGTGACACACGGTGACATCGGGAAATGGCGCACGAGCACTTGTGGCGCAAGCCACACGGTAGGGGCTAGACTTTATGTCACATCCAAAACAGCGATGCAAAACGTTGACACTACGCCCCCGGCTCATCTCATCAACAAAGGGCAACGCCTGCGCATCGGCGGCGCCACCTTTGCCAACGAGGTCGCAGAATCGCTGCTCGTGGACAAGTCATGGCTCATCCACGAATTGCTTCATAAAAGCCATTATTATGTCAGCATCACCACTCGTGGCACCCCCCAGCCATCACCGCTGTGACCGCCACATCAGCGCCGGGTCTCAGCTATCACACCACATCAGCGCCAGCACCACCCGTCACCCCCGGCCCGCACAGAGACCCCCATCACGCATCACGATCACGCATCACTGCTGACCCAACCCCTGCATGCCACGCCCGCTCCCGCTCCCCCTCACTGCCCCACCACCGTGTGTCTCCAAGACCTCCGTGCCGCACGATATGTCTCAACCTCACCCCACCCTGCGTGGCCCCCGGGTCTCACCCCAAGCCCTGGTGCCGCGACTCGCTGCTGGAACCCAGGCCTGAGCCCCAGGCCATACGTACTGTGTAGTATATAAGTCGTAGAGTAGTAAGTAGGTACTCTAGTCTTGATATTACCGTAACCCATCTTGTTTATTGTGTTCTCATCTCTGTTTTGTTTTCTTGCATGCCCCAGTCTCGTTACTTTTACTTGCTTCTTTTCTCTTCATACTCGTCTTGTTTTGTCCCTCTATCTCGTCTCCACTCGTCTCATACTCTCAATCTATTCTCGTTGTTCTTCTTTCTCTTTTCCACTCTAAGTTCCCTTGGTTCTCCGTTCCCAGCTCCTCTCTGCAACTTAATCATTTCCATCTTCCCTTATCTTATCTCGACTCTTTCCCCTTTTGGTTGTTTAACTTCCCCAGCTCTGTTTCCATCCCCAGGACTCACTAAGTCCCCACGCCTGATTATTACTTGATCCCTGGAACTCGCTCGCCCACCAGCGCTTGCTCGTCTCATCCTCTTGCACCCCTGGCACTCGTGCCAACCCCCAGCACTCGTCCTCCACCCCCCTGGCACTCGTTTCACTCACCGGCGCTACCAGCTCTCCTCCACACACCGCCCCTGCCCCGCTTCGGTCTCCTATGCCTTGCGCTCCTCCCGGTGCTCTGTGTCTGTGTACACAGTGATCCTCACGTAAGGTGTTTGCCCAGTAGACTGAGCCCCCATGGTCAGCGGAATCTGACACAAACCCTAGATACTTTTTGGAGATCATCTGCGACCCCTCTGAGCATCAGCACTGCGACGACTGTTTTTGACAGATGAACATTGCCGGCTGTGCAGCATGCATGGAGCACATGGGCCGGTATCCCGTCCTCCTGCTGGACATGCAGGCCTTTACATTGTCCACCAGTGCAGATCTCCAGCACAAGCTGTACCGCAAATTTTTCAGCGTGGTGCTGCATTCCGTGGGAAAGTGCTGCGTGGACGTGGTACCCCGAATACAAGAGCGCTGGATGGAGCGCCATGAGTACCACCTCGCAGGCATCATAAAGGCGATGATGGGGATCATGAAGAGGTCTGTCAAGGAGGGCTTGATCGTTCTCATTGACAAATGCGATCATCCGCAGCAACTTGCCTTTGAGAAGGACTTTGGCGGCGAGGCCAAGAGCATCATGAACGCGTTCTACGGCACGCTTCTAGAGGTGAGTGTCTGCCCCTTTTGCTGCCCGTCGCTCAAAGCCCCATAGGACAACCCATATCTCAGGCGGGCACTTTGTGTGGGCGTACTCCCGCTTACTCAAAGCAACATGCTTCCATGCTTGGATAAAGCAGATCTCAACACCATGCTCTCGGAAGAAGATGTATATTCCGACTCGTTCGGGTTCACAACGGACGAAGTCGCACAGCTTTGTGCCGGCCTGACGAGGCTAGATATCACGCCACATCTCCAGCGCGCCGCGGGCAGCCAACTCGACGCGACGCTCTCCCCGCTGGCAGCCTTGGAATCGTGCTTCAAAGGCTACGCGATCGGCGGGAACACGACGGTTTTCAATCCATGGAGCATCGTCAATTCAATCCAAGAGAAAATCGACACGTGGTGGGTTCACTCGGGTGAGGGCGTCCCGCGAGTCATCTCATTTCACCTGCTCACATTGCCCAGGCGCCAGTGCCATGGTCCAGGAGATCCTGTGGCACAACGCCAGCAAGCAAGTTATTGAGGACTGCAGGGAGCTTCTGCTGTCCGAAAGCGGCGTCACTGTGGACATCGGATGGGCGCCGGACCCGCGGATCCGACCCGCAGGCGAGACAATCGGAGCAGCGACTCTATGGTCGTTCCTCGTCCACGCTGGGTACCTCACAGTCAACGCGCCGGCTCCCGAGCCTTGGGTTGCGAATGTGCGTATCCCCAATTACGAGATCCACACGGAATGGTCGCGCTGGCTCGAAAGGCCGTTCGGGAAGCGGGATCTCGCTGGTCCGGACGTGCTCATGGAGCTGCTGCATCAAGGCGACCGGGATGGGTTCTGTGATCTGCTCCGGAAGCACATGGAGGATCTGTCGTGTGTTGATGGCTCGAGGACATGTGGGGATTTCCACCATGTTTGGATGATGGGCGTTTCTGTCGAGCTCAAGCGGCGCCAGTGGAAAGTCTCTTCGAACTACCAGAGTGTACGCGGGAGAGTCAATATGGCTGTACAGCTCGACCGCGATCCCAAGGCGCTCGTTTTCGAGTTTAGACATGTTCGTCCTGGCGAGAAGAAGAAGGCGTTGGCGAGGGTAGAGGAAGGCTTTCGGCATATCGCAGATGGCGATTGTTGTCGGAAGCTTGATGATCATGTGTTGAGCGCTGAGATGGCTAGTATTTGCTTTCGCGATCGAAAGCCAGAGTTTAGATTTGGCACGGCTGTTCGGGAAGGGGACGTGTGGAAGTATGATGTGTGATCGCGTTTTACATTGTCAAGTACTTGGGCGATATTCAGGGAAAATTCGACTGCCCCTGGGCGGTGTATTATCAGAAATTCCGGGAGATGGACTTTGGACGCCTTTGATGGATTGACTGATACTCAAATCGTCGTGGGCGTCGCGAGGCGTGCGAAAACACTTACTCGAAAGGCAGCGGTATCGGCGAGAGACTATGACGCTTATTTGAGTCTGCAGATCCTACAACAACCGAAACGAGATGGAAGTAAAGAGGGGTGGGTGGGAGGGCGCTTAAATGAGAGAGTGGTGATATGCAATTCGACGAGATGAAGTCCAAGTCCAAAGCATGTGACCGCGTCTTTGACGTGCGACTGTTGCATCGTTTGATTGCAATTTGGTTTATGCCGTTCAGAGCTGCGAGAAGGTAAAGCGTGGGCAACTTCTAGTGGTAGTTACTGGTAGTATGTGTATGCGAGGAAGCTGAGATGATGGAGACGAGTATGCGAGCACGCCGCGGGACCAGGCTTACGACATTCTGCACGTCCACAAAGGGTCAGTGGAGGGGTGAGGTTGCCGGAGAGGACTTGCATCCTTGTGCAAGTTTAGCGCTGGGGTTCTGGCCGGCATGGCGTAGCTTACCCTCGCTGCTTCGCAAGTAGGTATCCGCTGCCACTGGACTCCTCAACAATGTCCTTCTTTATGAACATCGCAAGGCTTGAGGATATGAACAGGACATACAGCGAACATCAAGTACTCTACGTCTTTGATGGGGCGGGGTATGCTTTGCAAGAGCGGGTTGTGCTCGACCTGTGTTTCTCGGCTTTGTCCGAGCCCTGATCGTAACGTCTCTTCCACCTTCTCATCTTGTAAGGTATTCCCAGATATCACACAGCTTGTCAATATGGTTGGCTCTTGACTTTCCGAGAGACGCTTGCTTTGATCATGCGATCGAAGAGTTCCGAAACCATCTTGATGAACTCATTTCATCATGATTA
Organism: Termitomyces sp. T69sscA; assembly: GCA_017657225.1. NCBI lineage: Eukaryota > Fungi > Basidiomycota > Agaricomycetes > Agaricales > Lyophyllaceae > Termitomyces > Termitomyces sp. T69sscA. The sequence goes on from JAGGAQ010000070.1 coordinate 11,364, forward strand.
CCATGATGACCATGATCTAGATGCTTGAACATTGATCTGGAGAGGTACAGAGATTAAGATAGTGTGGATTTTGCGATGCTCAAGTTTCACATAGATCACATCATCATGTATGCACCGGAATTATCATATGAATGTGAGAATTGACATCAGGGTCTTCAACTACTTGATTTGGTAATGTATGCAATGGTTCTGCATGTTTTGAAAAACGCGTTTACATAAATCAACGACACGTTCAAGAAACTTTGCAAAGACTAACAGTTCCGATTGCAAAAACACAGAGTATAGCCCCTTACAGAGTAGTAAGACTGATTTTCATCCAAGCTGGTAGTGTTCTCTCTCACAAGCTAGAGATTGATGATGTGAATTCTTACTCGTGAAAAGAGACTTGATTTGTAACCGATCGCCCAGTTTCTGGTATAAGAGTAGCCGCAACTTCTACAAAGCTTACACATTTTCTGAATGCCTTTGGAACTACTTAGAACGATCTTCGCCCCACCTCTCTTGGGCGGCTCAGTAAGTAGAGTACATGACGATCGACTTTCTTAGATTTTCATCAATGTCGACAGACTGCCCACCTCATCTACAGGTGGTTTGAACCCCGAGAACTTCATTTGCATTTCATCCTCCTCGTGCTTGCGCCACTCGCACTAACCCCCCTCCTCACGACTTATTTCTCTAGTGTTCTTCTCGCTGCCCTATCGACCTGGGTGTGCTATCTTGCCTCGTTACTCGCCTGTACTATCCTTTACCGAATTTCGCCTATCCATCCACTTCACAAATACCCGGGACCTCTCCTCTGCAAGGTCACTAAATTGTATTTCAGTGGCGTAGTCTTTAGCGGCAAGCAGCACAAGTATTACAACGAACTTCATCGACGTTACGGTGATATCGTGAGGATAGGTGTGTCACGCGATTCCAGAAAAACAGAAGCACAAATCTCACACGAGTTCCTTTCCACATTGACACAGGGCCCAATGAATTATCATTCTGTTCACCTGACTTTATTGCACCAGTATATGGTGCCAACGGAATGCCCAAATCTGCTTGTGAGGTTTTTCCTGAGATTGATGTGTTGCCACAATACTCATAAAGGTGGATATTTCCTCCATAGCATGGGATTTCCAAATCAATGATCCAAATCATAAAATTATGATCGGAATCAGGAATCCTCAAGAGCATGCTCATGTTCGACGCATATGGGCAAGGGGATTCACGCCAGACGCTCTGCGTGGGTATCTTCCCATACTCAACACCCGTATTGAACAACTCCTCGGCCATCTGGGGGCACAAAGTGGCCAGACTGTCGATCTGTCAAAATGGATGACATGGTTCACGTAGGTTTACCTTAACTTTGGTTCTTTACATCTCATTTCTCACTCGCCCTTGTTTTCCGTTTGTGCCAGTAACGAGGTCCTCAATGATGTAGCGTTAGCTTTTGAAAACAGATACATCCATGGATAATCACTGATTTGGCGTTCTAGCTTCGGAGATGACCTGGATATCATGAGGAACAAGGATTCTCGGGCACACATAAAAATGCTGGAAGATGCATTACCGTAAGCTGTGCTGCGAAGAACTCGGTGTCCAACGCTAACCTATTGCAACGTTTACAGCTATGGTGCAGTCCTCGGCCATTTACCGTGGATGGTGCCATTTTTCAAGGCTATTCCTGCTACAAGCAAGATAGTTCAGGATCAGATAAAACTCTGCTATACGCGTATGGAAAAGAGACTCAAGGAAGGTCCGCCGCACGGCGTTCAGGACATGATTCATCATGTAGTACGTTTCATATCAGTTTCAGAATCATGATACCCGAATGTGTATGCTGATGAACATGCACTTCAAGACGGGCGATGGGTCGCCGAATTCCACACTTGGAATTACACAACTTGTCGCCGACGCTCCATTGATAATGGGTGCTGGGTCTGATACCTCGTCATTTACATTATGCACCCTATTTTATTTTCTTCTTTGCAACCCTGTCGTTTATTCTCGGCTACAAGCTGAACTTGACCATTCCAACCTTTCATACAACGACACATTGGGATTGGCGCATCTGGAGTACCTGAACGCCACGATGTGAGTCAAGTCATGGCATTATCTGCAATGCTCATCGGCTTTTAGAAACGAGGCACTTCGCATCATCCCGCCTGTCCCAAGTGGATCGCCGCGCTCGCCTTTGATCGGAAGCGGTGGCATCATGTTGGGTCCTCAGTATGCCCTCATCCTTTTGGCTTTCTCCGTGCCTTTACCACTTTGTACAGTTTCTTACCCGAGGGGACTATCGCTTGTATTCATACTTATACTCTGCATCGGGATCCGCGAAATTTCTTCCTCCCCGACGAGTTCATCCCTGAACGCTGGCTCTCTGAGGAGAAACAACTCGCACTTGAGCCAGACGTCTTCAAGAACCGTGACCTCGTGGTCCATAACACGAATGCCTTCATCCCGTTCTCTTATGGACCGGCTGACTGTATTGGCAAACGCTTTGCTTGGAACGAACTACGCGCTGTCACTGTTGCCATCCTCCAGCGCTTCACCCTGGAATTTGACTTGGGATATGACAAAGCGAGTTGGGAACGTGATATATGCGACTACGTTATTACTAAGAGGCCCCCTTTATATGTAGTCTTGATGCCACGTTTAGCTAGTAATCGTAGTCGCTCATCTAATTGAATACAAATGGCACAATTGATATTTAATCTCAGAACGACAACCTTCTTGTATGGGCTGTTAATGAGGATGGTCTGTCCAAGATCTAGTCTCTGAGGCGCTTATCTACACAGTACAAATAAGAAGCATTTGACGTGAACTTAATGCATTCCCTATTCTACATTAAAGATAGCCCTAAATCCAAGGGAAAAGCTATAAGTAGACTGAATATAGCAGAGATGAATTACACTTGCAATACACTCTGAGGCATTTCTTCAAGGAAAATTATTTCTTGTATTTGAGTTGCTGAAAACATTCGTCGCACTTTGATACGGGAGTTCAGCCTGCATATAGATTAGATGAAATATTTCCATAACGTTACGAACCTACATACGTTACCTGAAGTCAATGAAGCAGAAAATTATCACTGACTATCTCTGGTGCAATACTAGTTGTAATTACCAGCATTGAGTTGACATAGACTGAACCGATTGGAAATAAGTCAAAAAAGTGGTCACCAATCCAAGACTCATGACACATACATTTGGAATTGATTATGAAGAACACTGATGACCTTTTGTTAGCATCGGGTTTTCAGTTTGGAAATTCATTCGAAACTCACGGCTATAAAGAAGAGTTGTTGGAAAAAGGAAATACTTATATAAACCAATGGATGTAAAGCAGTAACCAAATATGCAAATAGTATTGCTCACAGTTATAAGATTAAGAGCTGCAATAATGCTTGTTAACACTCCATTGCCGAGACTGCATGTCCACTCATTAGCAGCCCAAAGTTCACTAATAGAATATACTTACCTGGAAAGTATCAGATGCTTGATTGCATTTTCAGAACTAGGAAATTTTGTGGACAATATTCTAAGCAATTGAGAAAAAAGCTCACGTTTTTAATCCAGTGGAATTCCTTTTCAGGAAGTAGACAAGAGATGCACTGATAGTTAAATCACAGATGATGGCTAAAATCATAGAAGTTATATATGAATCCTTTCACCAAGTCAAAACCGCGTATGTCTTGAGAAACAGAAAACCCCACTTGTGGTACTGTTATCCTTGTCTTTGATGCTGAAGGGAAGTGGTATCTGTTGCCAATATTTGAGTAACTCCGGATAATTGCAAATGAATTACTACAAACAGGAAAGCACAGCTTACTAAAATTGTGAGTCAATGTTTGAATGAAAGCTTGATTAATGGATATGGACTCACTCAGTCCAGAAACTGGTCACAAGTGAGAGGTGTGTCCAAAAGAAAGTATCAGCTTACAGAGTTGTGCAAGACATGTGGTCAACTATATGAATGAAAGTCAGCAATATTTTAGACATGGAGACATCTGGGCTTATTTGCGTACAATGAGTACAACAAGGAACTTTCGAATTCTATGTCTATAACTAACTAAAGATTATGTTTGAGTAGGACACATTGTTTGAAATAATTTTATACGTACGACAATATACCCTCCATGCATAGAAGCTGACAATTTTTTCATATTGTATATATTTAGGTCAGGTAATGGCCATTGGACAAACATACCTCTGGACAAGTGGTGCAATGATAATCTATATATCTATTAATAATGAGTCTGATGAAAAAGGATGAAAACTCACACCCATCAATAAAAGAAGCTGCCAACGATGTCAACCGACAGTGTATACTGTATGAAGTAGTTCAGCAACTTACTGAACCTTCCCTAGACATACAGGTTCAACATCATCATGGACAGTCACTGGTATCATGCTAACCATGAGGTGCGGGAGAATGCTGATTCATTCCCAGACATCTTCCCTACTATGAAATTAACGTATCCTGTTTGCATAATGCAAACAACATGTACACCATCCAAGATACTTATACAACTTGGCATTTACTCCCATGGGTAGGTAAATTTGCCATATAGTACTTACAAAAGCACTGAAACCTGTAAATATTGCATGATAAACCTGAAGGGATCAGATGGCAGGGACTCACAAATGCTTTAAAAAACCTACGATCACCAGGATAAGTGCGGAAGTAATACGCTGTCTGTGCAGACGTGATTCCAGACAAACTGTATGAGTGTTAGATGAAGAAAGATTTCAGGGTATCCTCGTACACAAAGCTAATCATCCCAGCTAGACATTTGAGGGACATGAGGAAGCGTTGCATTAATTGATTAAGAATACATACCTACGAGGGTTGGTCCTGCAATATTCTCTATGTTTGACATGAGAGTTGAACGCGAATGGCTGTGAAATTCTCAGAAGTATCAGAGTCTTATAAGTTCGATTCCGGAACCCACCTTGTCAACGGATTCCGATATAGTAATATCAATCACGTTCACTTCGGCAGTTCAAAGTAATCAACGCTGGCCTGTCAATTCCTTACCCCTGATTGATTAAATATAACTCGGTACAAGCCAGCACATCATAATCAGACCTCAGAAGATGACCAGGCAAACCATCTTCTTGATTTAGATTGTCCCTTAATTTGTATTGCATCAGTCAGTCAGATAAGAGAGTATACCGTGTTCGAGTGCCATAATTCGGCCATGCTTTTCATTGAATGAGGCACCTTCCTCTAGCCACGAGTCGACTGTGCATATGTTAGACAGGACCAAAAAAGAGAAGACCGAAAACACCAGCACTGGCATATATACACAGACTGAATTTCCGAAGGCTTGACGATATGAGAGACCAACGCCCATTTCTAGGACAGAAAGAGAAAGAGACTGTCCTCTTATTTCCAAGTATACCCGTTCAATGGATGACAAACACCGGAGAAGCTACAGCACATATCTATATTGGTGTTATCAAAACAAAAGGAAGAGGCGGAAAAACTTTCCAAAAGTCACCGTGGATATATATATAGACAAGGCACCTTAGGCTCCGCCGTGATCTATTCCTCCCATGTTTTTTATTCCGGGTACAGATACAAGCGCCCAGTTGACAAATGGGAGACCGACTCCTGGGACGAGAATTGATTTCAGAGAGCCGACGTGAATAATATTGATGTCTCACCAAGTTCAGGACCAAAGAGCAGGGTAGAACAACACCAAAGCGCTATAGCTATCGCTAATCGTGATAAGTCCTCGCCCCTCAAATTTCGTTTCTTCAGAGCATTCACATGAGCTTTTCCAGTAGTCTTCCTTGCCTTCACACTTCGTAAACTGTCTTGATATCCAAGCTTCAAATTGGATATGATAGAAGGAAAGGGGTGCAAGCAGACTGACACGGACATAGGCCCGTACGGATGCCTAAAGTCAGTATGTGTTTTCAATTCAGGGGGCCTCACTACCTAGCCATTCCGCCCAACTTCGGAAGAATTTTTCAACGTGGAATACATACACCATTTACTCGCGGACTGTCCTCGCTTCGCATCATATGCCATTACATACATATACCAACACCAACTTCGATTGAGTCTTAGTGAAGCATAAGATATATGAGGTGCATGCCCGAGAGCTAGAGAGTCTGGATTGATAGCGATCATGTTGAACCCACAGGTACTTTTTGCATTTTGACGAAGCAGAAGGGCCTGAATGCAAACGTCCACGAACATCTTTATAACCGAAGTAGAAGTATGCCATCACGGAAGATGGATGATCGGTGGTCCAGTCATACTTTGTGGTAACGCGGTTGTTCATACAAAACATGTGTTAAGCCTCAGAGTCAGACTTTCCTTGATCCCGGCGTTCTCTGTGGACGATTGGCTTGACCTCGTTTCGGTTCTCTTGAACACAGATCCATATGCAGAGCAAAATCCAAGACCATGAATAAAAGCCCGTCGAGCCTTCAGTGGCTTTTGCCCAAGATGGATGAAGCAGCCTGCAACAGTGCTCTTCCTGTCACGTGTCAAGAGGTGTCAAATACTTACTTTTCATTCTGAGGTGATGTCGATTGAGCACTGCATGCTCTATTGAAATACCGCGTACAGGTTTCGAGTAACTTGCCTTTCCATGCTCTGCCGTACTCTGTTGTCGCTCATCAAGAGACTTACATACTCACAAGATCTGTCATTAAAATTCTCGAATTTGAAAAGACTGCTCATCTGGGAAGGCTCGCGGCACTGAAGCGGCGCAATGCGTGCAATTACGTGAGTCAGAGAGGAGGTTTGCAGCGTGTGGTCTCTTTGGTCGACAGTTGTCGATGAAACGCGATCTATGGAGAAGTTATACGTATTGTGCTATTGCGATGCATACCACGGTGCCAATCCCCCTGAACATCCGCCCAAGGCTTGCGCAAATCCCACCTTACGCTGGGGATAGACGCCTATCTAACCGTTGTCGAATGTCGAGCCATCGCTTTCTTTCCCACCTAAAATCTAGATGACGGACGACAACAAGATCTACTGTCGCATGGAGTGAGCAGATGGAACAAAGTCGACCGCAGGAAAACACATTATACCGTTCTCTACCTGCTGATTACTCCTTGGGTTCTGTGCTCGTCCGCCGGCCATATGTACCTTAGTCGGTCGCCAAGTCCCCGGCCCAGCCGTGAGTGCCTTTATCTGCGCCCAGATCTCAATTACGGTCATTGTCACTCATCGCACGGATCGAAGAAAGCTTCGTCTGTTGATGTGTAGTTACTCAGGGATACACCTCGATGGAGATGAACGGCTACTCACCATGAATGAGAATCCTCATGAATTCACTTAGCGATGTGTCAAAATCGATTTCAAAAAGGGTATCTTCTCCGTAAGTGACATTGGAGAGTGGGGACTTTGGGTGGCCACGTTGGGTTATGAGGACATGGGGGCGATGCGAGTGACGCTTTCTCGTTCGACCCCGCCGGCCTGAGTGCTCAGGGAAGAGATGGGGTGCCCGACGTTTGAGGATCTGGATGTGGGTACCCGACCGAATGTGAAGCGGGTCTGCTGTGGTCATGAAGATACCTGAATTCACATTGCATGGAGGTCTTTTTTTTCGCGATCGCAGGGCGATCCAAGGCCTCGGCAGTCTCATACATAGTAACTATCCGATCAATCTTATCAGTCTGCTCTGAAACACTTATTTACCCTGCTCACTTCTAATCCTTCTATCTGATATTACAGGATATGTACAAAGTGTACACGTAGGTCCTCGAAGCTCACCTTCCCCTTCCAGCACCCTCGAACCAGATTTGCCCATACTCATACTGCGGCGCATAGCTTGGCGGACCAGGGGTGACTCCATAAGGCGAGTCACTCGCCGTGCGCATCATCGCAGTCTGCTGGAGCAAACAAGCCGTCCTGTTCTGATTCAGGTTCTGCTGTACCAGCGGCACGCCCAGTGGAACAGCATGAGTACTATTCCTGATCCTATTCCCGTTGTCATCGTGGACGTTTTGTATGCCGCTCGATGCGTTGTGATCGGGGCACGCCTCCATACGGACATATGCCATGTCCCCGGTGTTGGGATTGAGGCACGCGGAATGGGTCGGGTCGGTGGTTTGCCGGTAGTATGTGTACGCGAGGAAGAAGAATATGACGGCTGGGATGACGGAGAAGACGAAGATGCCGAGCACTTGTGAGACGGAGCCATGGGACCAGGCTGTGCGACATTCTGCGTTTTTGGAGGGTCAATGGGGATGCAGGGATGCAGGGAGAGGACGTACGTTCTTGTGCGAGTTTATTGCTGGGGATCTGGCCGTGGGGAAATTGGCCTCGCTGGAAACGTGTCAGCCAAAGATCTGCTTCGCAGGTGGGTACTCACGAAGATGGTCTTGGATATCCAGCTGCCCCTCAGGGCAAGCGCGACACACTCTTCAATGATGTCCTCCTTTATGACAATCGCACGGGTTTCATTCATTGGACAAAATAGCAAGATAGGAAGAGGACACACGGCTAGTAGAAAATACTCTACGCCTTTGATGAAGCCTGATGTCGAGACGAGAAGTGCGGCAAGGAAAGCGAGGTACACGTATGCCAGAATTAGTTTGGGTCGTTGCTGCGCAAGATGAGAAAAGCAGAGTCAACGATCGTTAGGATCGTACCAGGGCAGTACTGATTGCACCGAATATCTGAGTAAGAGCCGTAAGGAGGTACAACGCGCCCAGCGCGAGGGAAATTTGAGCTAGCTTTGAAATATGGTCTGTCTAGTAGTGAGGCTCCGAAACGGATGACAGACGTCGAGACCGACATGTACGGAGGTCGATATCTGCATCACGGAAGGATGACCACTAGAATAACAAAAACCGTGTGAGAATCAGGGAGGATAGGAGTAATGAGAAGTGATGTACCGCTCTGCAATTGTTCTGTCAAAAAAGAATAACCTTGACCTCATAAATGGAAAGACTTACGATGCGATGAATCGAAAGGCATTGACAGCCGCAACTGAAGTGAAGTATGATTAACATTAGAGTAGAAAAGGGGCTAACTCAAGACACACTAGCAATAACAAAGTTTTTCCAGTTGGCTCGATATACTTGCGCAGCAAATACACCGATCTCAGCGAGTCGCCTGGGCTTTGATGATCCTGAGGCAACTACGTGAGGCAACTGTAGTTGGGGCCTTGACACCGATGCAGGTCGCAGACCTATAATGGTATCAAAAATTCCACGCTCAGTGAATAACGACTATCATCTCTACGTGGATATCAGCTGACCTGACATCGTGTTGTCGACTTTGAGGTATCCATGTAAGCTAAAGTTGTCATGATGTCGAAGGAAATAGTACTCACAGACAAGCTGGAGGGGAGGAGGACGTGTCAACATGTCCACTTCTTGTGCTAAGAATGTGGTTCCGGACAAGGGAAGCCTTATTTGATGCGTATGGCCATATAGGGCGCGGCGGATAGCCCTGGTGAATGCTTGCATGTTGGCAGTCTCGTTGCCATCAGCATCTCGACGGTGATGATCGGCAAAGCCGGGCCAAGTGATGTTTTTAAACTATGCAGCTGGGAAGATTTACCTGATATAGTCGTATATCTTTGACTTCCAAGCCAACTCACCTCACTAGCAGAACTGAGTCTCAATACAATTGCTGTAAGGAGGGCCCTGTGACTAATACAATTATGGTCTATTTTTGTTCCGAATCGACAACCATGATGTCAACGTGCCAAAACACAGGCTCACTGCCTCCGCAGCGCCTGACACACCTTATTTTTCTACTTGTTTCTCTTCCACCACCAATTCCGCCATCTTCTGAAGCTTCTTTTTTGCATCGTTCTGAAAGTCTAAATCAATGAGTTCCAGACCACCTCCACCACAAGGTCAGTGTCTCTGTGCTGATACATGCTCGACGAGCGCTCACACACTATCTGGTCCCTGTTTCAGGCAAGCATCAGATTTTTCTCAGACGCTGCAGCGAAAATCGGTCCTTTGGACTGGAAACATATCTAACCCCATTCTAGGCGCAACCTATGTCACACGAATATATCGACGGAATTTGCGCCCTTTCGTCATGTTCAGTGAGTCTCACATATACCGTCCATTGCTTTGTGCACTAATCCCTCCATCAGCTGCTTTTCTAGCTGGACTATTTGGTCTTATCTCGTGCGTACCCTTCCCAATTTCTATCTTTCAATTGATCTTAGAACCACATCTTATCGACAGAGGGGTAAGGGCCTTTTTCGTATGCTCTGGACCAAATCCTCACTCTCTTGTCTAGATTGGCTGGTTCAGAAATTTCGGCGTTGATCGAAGGCGTACGTATGCCCAATACGTTTCCAGTCATTCTCACACCAAACTTGGATCTATGCAGAAAACGTACAACAAATTGCCAATATTTCAGTCGCTCTGGGAGTGCTGTACATGGCCGTCTTTGTCATTGGGGTGAGCATTTTACCATCTTTGCCGTATCCTGCGAGATTTTGACCTGCTTTGTTTCAAGCTCTTTGGGATATACAGTACTGCCACAGTGAGTTGTGGTATCCATTGTGCGAAGCTGGAACCTCATGAAATTCTTTAGCAACGTCTTAAACCTGTCCGAATCTACTGTTTTCTCATAGCCCTTGCCACTCTCATCGTTGTTGCTGCAAGTTTGACACGAGTCATATCTCACTTCACATTGAAGGTGACCTCATTGCTGTTCCGTTGCTTAGCTCGAATTTTACCTCCAAATCAGACCGATGCGCTCAGGGAATGCCAGCAAGTTACGTCCAACGAAGAGCTAGTCTACGTACGTCAGTCTAATTTCTTCTCGTTTCCTTTTTGTTTGACTCGCCTGAATCGGCTTCCTTTTAGTTCGGTTTCTGGGGGCCTATCTTCACGCATGATATCACCCCATCTGAAGCCGCTGCTTGTAAGTCACCGTCATATTCCTGTCGATCCATCATCTCAATCTTCTTTTAGGGTGTCAAAGGGCTTGGGATCATGATACATGGGCAGAAATACTAGCGCTCATCATCCTAGGAAGTACGTCATACCTACTGACAACACCATCCCATCCCTTATAACAACCCTCAGTCCTCGGTGGTCTCTTCACCATGGTGACCTTCGCCTACTACCGTCAACTCCTTAACCCCAGCAGCTTCGCCAACTCAGGTCGTGCACCCTCTCACCAAGTTCGATTTGGCAGTGGATACCCCGACCACTATAACCCGCCGTTCTACCCATATGATGGCCGTACGCAATATGCTCCGCCTCCTGGGCCACCGCCCGGGCACGAGCCGTATGATGGCAAGCCGCCTGGTTATGCTGGGTATGGCTACGGGTATAACACCGACGTGGATTCGAAGAACCCGTTTTCCGACTCCAATAGACAGGAGAGGGATGTGACTAGTCGCCCGTACCCTGGCGGATCGGAGACGTTCCATCATTGAGTGTTTGCGATGAGAATTGTTGTATGACTAGTAGTACCTCCGAGCTCGCGTGGTTCCTTTTCTTCACGATGGATTCCGAGTCTACGTCTATGTTACTTATCTGGTTGTTTTCCACTCAGCGTTTCCAGACTGTGTAGAACTACCGCATCATGTATACTATCATTTTCGGCAGTAGAACTCTAGTATGTGCTGTGCTGTTGAACATAGTTGACTTTTTTGTTGTACTTTTACTGTGCGGCCAAGGTGTCTAGGATGGGCGTCGGATCCGGAATATATTAGAGAATCGGGACGTAGGTGTCTTTCTTCTCGAATATAATCGGTTTTCCCTGTGGATTTAGAAAGTTATGAACTGGACTGAGTTTTTTTTATTTATTCATCGTGGCGCACGTAAGGGATCGAACCTTGTTGGCGGATAGATGGTCTTATTTCGAAGATTGAGTGTATAAGGAGTCAGGAGAGCTTTGCTTGCTCGTGAAGATCAGTGGCATCTGTCCTCGAAGCGGTGATCGCCAAAATTGACAGGGCTTCGTCGCCTTTCGTTGTGTTTGATTATCTCATCAAGTACTAGGTTTCATGTTCAAGTTAGTGGTGAGGGAAAGTGATAGCTCATAGATAATTGATACGTGGAGTGGATTAGCCTTGGCTGGGCGATTTAAAGATAATCACTCAAGCACGATTGTTCGTCAAGTGTCCTGTTTCCTTCAAAGGAGATGTTCTTAGGTACTTGTTGCGTTGGGTATATGGCTGATCCGTTGTGACCGTTGATAGGGCTGGCACTATGTTTGAAAACTTCTTCGGTGGCATGACACGTTCTCATCCCGTATCTGGTCTAGACCTCTGTCAAGGATGTTGGAGAAGGGCGCAGAGAAAAAAACATAGTATGGAGGTAGTGATTAGTCGAGAAGGAAAGAGCTAGAGTTATATTCCTCAGGATAGCCAGCTGCCTTTGAAGAGTTTCGATGGTAGACACAAGATAAAAGTCTTGCGTGTAATCCTACCCCAAAACGGCTCAGAGAGATCACTTCAATGAAGTCAACTTGACACTGTTGAAATCATTGCAATATCATAGTCAACAGTGAGCATCTCCCTTTATAGTACGCCTAACCAGATGGTTTCCCGGACACTCCCAGATGCGTGTAGATCGCAACACGTCGCTGTAATATCCGTAAGAAACTATGGGGAAAAGCCGTGGGAAAAGCCGGGCGGAGGTTCTGAGCATCAGATGATCCACGCTCCTTCCTTTGGCCCATTCTTCTGTAACGCCGCCACAAAGTCCCGATTTGGATACTAAGTGCCATCTCTTCATCGAAGTTGAAAGTCTTCCATGCGATTAACTGAGAAGGAGTAAGGATGTGAATTGAATGTGACTAGTCCATTTCGAACGATGAGAAGTCAGCCTACTAGATAGCTCAGGCTAGTAGCCTAGATGTCCTGTGGAGCTGCTATTCTTGAATATCTTGTAATAAGTTTTTGGTCATCTCATCCGCATAAACATAGAGGATTAAGCTGTCTTGAGGCCAGACGTAAACAGGAATCTCTTGATCTCTAGGAAAATGAGAAGCTACATTACAACGCAAAATTCACTGATCTGTTCTTCCCAAGCCTTGGCACAAAGCTTTGTGAACCCCAGTGACGGCACTTATAGTACATCTTAAGAAAATATTCCACGCCGTCCATTAAATGGGCGGTGAAGGACACAACTGTGATGCGGTAAAAATGTATTCAGTATTAGGGGCGGGAACTTGAATTCGTACGGTCCATCGCCTCTTACGATCTATTGCATACCGCGTCTATCAGATGAGCAAGGAACTGAGCCTCGTGGCTCACATGGAAAGTTACGAGTTCAGATTCGATAAGATTTAGGATATGCTGTAAAACGACTAGAAAGGCTTACGTTGAGATCGCCCACCTTATCTTGATAACCGAACGGCCTGTGTACCACGCAGGGCTATTTCGTACAAGGAAGGAAGCTAGTTTCTCGACACCAAGGGAGTTCTTCCAAATCACAAGTTTTGTCGTCAACGTAGAGACATGAGAACTACCGTGACGGATTATCTGGATAAATTCGGGAACGAGGTCAAGGTCTGGTTGTCACCCAAAGATGTCTCGCCGTGTTGTATCCTCGTTTGATGAAGGAATGACGGACGGTCAAGAAAATTTTCAAACATCTATCCAAAAATGTCTAAGTTGTGCTAAGGAATGCTAGGTCACGACAATTGTCGTTGTTACAATAGATGATAAATCATCAATCATAACTATACCTACTGTGTGTAATAAAGGCCTGATCTAGTCGGTCGTTTCGCGAGGCCTTGTAATGTCAGGAACAAGGGGCAAGAACCTGGCCTACAGTCAGAGGTAATTTCATTACTCGTTTGCTTTCCGTTGTACTGGCCAAGTCCATTTGGAAGGCTTCACAATGAGTAATGCTCACATAGAACAACATGACTTGAATTCATTCCTACCGGGCGTGTCAAGTTCTAGGAGTTGGATTGTACCACTTAGCAACGACGACCGGTCCCGAACTTTTCATACTTTCACAGCTTTGAACGGGGATGCCTTCGGTGCGTGATTTTACCTGCCGAGCAGGATATCGTGATTAAGGTTGAGAGCAAGATAGCAACATGATGTACAATCTCATTTAATTGGGTAAACATGCTAGTCCTGGAGCTTTCGCAGCGGACTTCGAGAAAAAGGTCGTTCGGATGTGTTTTTTTTACTCTCCTTCTCAATGTGAAGATTAAAACGTCGAATAGAGCAGGATTAAATATGACACGTCTTCAAGGAGTACCTGTGTGCAGCAATATCTAGATCCAAGTAAAGTTTGATCCAGAGAGTGGATGTTCATGACCCCTTTCCTCGCATCCATCAGTCACTCAACATGAACTGAGACCAGAAGCGATGTCAACTTGAGACGTCATTGGTTCAAGACATCAAAAGGACGTTGGACTCAGCAGAAAACAATAAATTGCCTAAGTCCCATATTCTTTTAACATGGCAATGGATCGACCCTATAGGTGCATGATATGTGGTGGTAGCGGAAGGTAGGCAAGAGCATGAGCTGCATGATAAGCATTGCAAAACAACAAGTAGTGAACCCGGCCCGAACACCATCTACTTCCGTGCGGCAGCAGCAGCGGATTGCGACTTGATGACCTTCTTGACGATCTTGGCCTCCTCAACGAGGAATGCCCGGAGAATACTGCAAATAAGGGTAAGTAGTGGCCGAGAAAAAGCGACAGAAACGCACCGAGACTTCACGCAATCTCCGCATCTCGAACCACCATATGCACGACGCACGGTCTTTTGGGTCTTCGAGATTTGAGCATACTTACGGGGGCGGAGTGCAGGGATCTAGTTTGCAAAGTCGATCCATTCATGACATGTGAAAAAGTATACAAAAATCAAACTTACACCAGGAAGACCAATGCCACAGTCACCGCATTTTGGGGCGGATGCAGGCTTTGAGAGATGGTGGTAGACGAGCTTGCCACCGGGGGTCTTGACTACACGCCTGCGGTTCGAGGTCGTGTTATAAGGTGTGCGCTTGCGGAGAGTAACTCGTTGGGCCATCGCAAGGCTACACAAAAAACAGAATTCGTCAGCCAAAGTCCCAATCCCACCGAATTCACTCTGCATGTCCTTCAACACTGCCCAAATCTCCAACAAGTCTTCACATCAACCGCGCCGTCTAACCAAAAAATCCTTTCCAACTCTTTCCCTTGTACCAGACTCAGACGAAATTTTGAATTAACTCACATCGGTGGTATTGGGCCTAGAAGAGGGATACGTCAGAGACCGCAGGTTCGTAGGTTCCCCAAGAATCTCATACCTTTTTCTTGAGGATGTCGATAGCAGTGCCGGAGTCGTCCAAGCTTAGATTGGTGGCTGAGGAACTGTCTAGTCGCTTCGGTTATTTCCGACGGGGAACAAAAAGGTGCATCACGTGACTAAACGCGTCGCGTCTGGACCAATCAAGCAACGTCAAGCAAGCGGCAGCCATTCTTTTATTGCCTTGCATGCCGAGGTCGTGTTGTGTGAGGGACGCCGGTGGTAATGGGGATCTGATTCACTCGCCTTTCTGGGTCCGACAGTGACTCGGACCTGGGCACTCTGACTCATCCGACTCCAGATCCTTAACACACCAAGAAGTGGCACGATGCTGATTTTTTTTTAATACTTGCCGCATAAAGCATCTACTAGTCTCTGCAATTTTCACAATTTTCACATAATTAAATGCGGGTGTTTTTACCGCCGGAAACCGGGAAATTGTCCCCTCTCTTCTCTTCTCTTCCCTTCGTTTTCAAGCTTTATTCGAATCAGCTGTGTTCTCATGACAGAACGGATGTTGATTAACTTTGGAAGTCAAAGCAATCCAGCATGCATGTGTAACAAAAGCGCCTCTTTTCCGCACCCTTCTCACTTTCTCTGAGCATCTTTCACCTAATCCAGCTATTAGAAAAGAGGAAGCACATGGGAGGCTTCTGCACGAGGGAGTCTTAGAGACTTTCGACAACGACACCTGAATTCGTTCCTCTTCACAATTCCTGTGTCCTCGGAGTTATACACACTGTCGGCGGAAAGATGCGGGCGACTCAACGACCAAATTCTTGTTTCATTTTTACATCAATCATTTGCATCTTGACATCTTGACATCTGAAGAGGTAAGATTTGGAGACGATATTTTCAAGCTTTTTCCCCATATCTTGGCCGCACGTATATCGCCAGGATCAGGTATCAGCCGGCGGGTTGCGTGATACTAGACGGTCCAATATACGCCGATAGAATATAGAATCAATTGATTTGGCGTGCGCCACCAACTCGAGGGCGCGTGCACAAGGCCTATTCAACTGCATCTAACATACTTACAGCGCAATGCGAAGACGAGGGGCTTCATAACAGGGCATATACCAGGGCCACTGGCAGTAGGCAAGTCATGAGAGCTAGAATGCTCGATTTCCGCATTGAGGCAGGCCCAGGCCTGACCAGATAAGATCTTTACCAGATTTCTACACCTTGAGCTTGTGAACAATCGTCTGACATGAGCGCATGTTGTATTTGAATCCAGTGCTTTTTTTCATCCGCACCTAGCGCCCATCAATAATGTATGTCCTCGTTGCCCAGGAGAATGTGGACCCACGTTGATCAACTATGCCTTGCACTAGACAGTCGATCTTGGTCACGGAGATTACCAGGAAAGAGAGATAGTCAAGTGCCTCTTGGAGATTACTTCTTGCCTATCAAATACCCGTGAAGGATGGACAAGGCATCGTGCTGACAATCGGGACTTGAGAAGACATCAACTTGGCGCCGCCGGAGAGAGAGACAACAGTTTCGATGTATCCGATCAAAATCCACAGATATCAACGGAGGAAAATGCTCTTCGACAGAAACCATTAAAAACATATTAGCGAACAAAAAAAGAGGGAGAGAGGGGAGTTGTATGTATGAGCTCATTATCACGGCATCAAATTGCCGACGGCTGGTCCGCCGGAACACGGTCATCACAAGGGCCACGTGCCAGCTGCCGCAGTTGCGCCGGTGAAAACCTCCATCCTGCTTCCTGAATCATTAATGGCGAAAAAGAGGGCTAACGCGCACGCAGGAGTGTCTGAGTCTCAGCAGAAGACACACGGGCCACAATCTTCTCCCGGGTTCTTTCCTTTTGCACGATACATATCCGTGGTTGGCGTGCACACAACACTTATGGCGTTCACTGCACTTTATTTACCTCGTACAACATTCTTGTTCGACTTCACCAAACCTGCCTTGGATTTGGCAGTACAAACCTCCCGGGATCGTCCTCAGCACCCGTTTCTCCAGGAGCTTACGATTAGTCCTGTGTCAACACTGATATGCCTGTGTGCCGGAGTATTTTTGCTGCAAGGATGGTGGGGTGGGTGGCTGAGGGACTGGTTCATTGAATATTCGCTTCATGGATCTGACGAACAGAAAAGATTGGATAAGCTTGCTGCGAACAAGAAACGGGGCACGGCATGTAGATCTTTCATTTCATATCTTCATGATCCTCACACACGAACCGGGTACCCAGGATTTAGCAACCGCTTGGGGAACTACATTTTCCGCTTCTTGTGCTCTCTACACTATTTTAGTGCTTTTTGGAGCTCCGCTAACCAGGTACGCTCTCTAAGGGTCCGGCTGATTCGAGGATTAAAATCTATACATTCGCTCCTAGTCATGTGCTGCAGACGTACCTCCTTGCGCTCCTTCTCTCGCTCCTGATTGTCTTCCCACCTGCTTACTCGCTCGGCCGACCCTATTTGTCTGGTAACGACTCACACGCGCTTGTGAATCGTCTGACCTGGGTTCGGCTTTTCGCTGAATTCCGGTGAGTGAAAAAGTACTTTTTATTTCCTCGGGCTTCACTTGCTATACAATACGATTCTCAAATCGCTTCTTTTGTCAAAACAACAATAGATTACGCACGCCTGTTGAGAGAGCTTTTGTCTATCCCGCGATCGGCACTGTTTTGGGGTGTTGGGCTGGAGTAATACCTACCGCTTTAGATTGGGACCGTCCGTGGCAGGTGGGTCTTTCTGCTCCAATCGGTTTTATTCCGTGCCCCCTTCTGATATATTCTTCAATGAATTGTTTGGCCAGGCGTGGCCGTTGACGCCCGCGTATGCTGCAATATTAGGCTATGTCATCGCCTCTCTTTTGGCGCTGACCGCAAGTGTCACGGTGCTTCTCGCCGATGAACACATTCGCTCTTTAGATCAACAACACGAGAAGAAAAGTAACTGATCACAATTATCCCATAGTCACTTTAGTTATGATATATATGAGTGATTGACGACTGACCCCAGGAAAGTGCTAACCATATAAGAGTGTGCAGCGACAGTATTATGAATCTACTGTCCAATTAGTCCTGTTACATCTTTGTTTGTTCTATATTATTGCTATCTGACTCTAGATCAGTCTAAAAGAATCACAGACGACGGACAAAGATGAGTATCTAGCTATATCCATCTCCACTTCATTGCATCCTCGAGATGAGAGCTAAATCGCAGCACGAAGGTCACCAATAGAATTAGTAACATAGTCTGGGATGATTGGTGAAGGGTTCGGCCCTGTGACCTCGGACTCCTGCGTAATCCCTACCAATCCAGCAGGGAACACGACGGACAGTAATAGACGGGACAAACAGATAGAAGTCAGCCAAAAGCGCCAATCTACAACCAGGGGAGCCATTTACCGCTCAAGACAAGAAGCGTAGCAAGACCACCGCTCTTTCCAAACAGAATGTCAGTGTTTAACCTATCTCCCACCATTATAGTTCGTTCGGGGTTATAGTGGACTCTGGACCAAGGAAATAAATAAGCGATAGACCATCTCCAATAGATCGGCCTGACTTAGCATTGATACAGTTTAACATTGTCGACGAAGGTTTGCCCGTACAGATAGGATCCTTTGCAAGAGCAAACCTGAGTGGAGCGCTGATCGCGCCGGCCCCTGGTAATAATCCATCTGCACTTGGATAGGTGCTGTCTTCATTGGTGGCAACGAACAGACATTCACGATTTCGCGTCAGATACTGAAATGCTTTGGACACCTTGGTATAGTTAATTTGTGTGTCAAGTCCACATACGACGGCCGCTACATCCGGGTCAAGTGTGAAATCTGCCAGTGTGAAAGGTGCGATGGTATTGTCTACAGGATCCTGTGATGCCGAGACAATGCACCAACCAAAGTAAGACGCGTTATAGATAGGCAAAGTTTACGTACTGTGCCACCGAGGAACGCAATGCCTTCTTCGTGTAATTCTTCCTCGAGCCCAGCCATGCCTATAACATATACTTTCTTCGTCTGAGGAAGTTTGACCACGCTAGATAGGTAGACTGCCGCCGCGTAGGCAGAACCATATATCTCGTCCTTACACCGGACTTTGTGAATTTCGACCACGGAAGGTTATCGCACATACCACATGCGCCTCCACCCCTAGGTTATCAAATTTTCCCTTGTAACTCTTGCGCGACTTAGTGGCATTGTTGGTGACAAATAGAACTTTCTTGTCTGGGCAGGGTAAGAATTCATACACACCGATGAAGGCTAGATGCCAATAGGAGTGAGACTTACTTTTACGCCGGAGGAGTTCAAGGACTTCCACCGCCCCATCGATTAGACGATCGCCGTGCCATAGAACACCATCGCAGTCAAACATCCATGTATCATACTTTTCAAGTAGAGAGAAATAGTCCCTTGCAGAGGAAAGTCGAACACTCATCGGCCACCGTGCGGGAAAAGATGCTGTATCGGATGCTGATTCGAAATTAATTTTGATTCCGAATCAGGCACGTCCTCTTTCCTGGGGTTTGGTGGAAGACTCCACACGGTTCCCATGCCCCACACGAGCATCCAAGCGCAATTACTTCTCCATTTCTACGATCCATAATCGGTTAAACGCTGCATTGGCACGGATACAACACGAGGAGAGAACTTGGCAGTTGCAGCATAGATCGGGTCATTGTTCTGCAGTGACAAGACAGCATAGTGGTTTGTCTCTTCAGCGGGAAACATATTCCCTAACAGAGCATCAATCAACTCTCATTTCACATAGAACGCATTTTTGCTGGTATCTCCGCCATGATTGTGCATTCGTGTAATTAACCTTTCATCTGGTCGAACGACTGCTCTGCCCCCCACTAGTCAAGGAAATTGTCCTGGTGTTTGAATGCTCTCTGTAGAAGATGTCTTGAACGGCAGACGCTCCTGGTCTGGCTCTCTTGTGCCCTCCGGGCTGACCGGAGACATTGAGATCTAAACTTTACAAGCGGTCAGAAGAACTTCAGTAACTCTGCCTGCTCGCATCAAGCTGAGCAGGCAGACAATAGTTCACGTCTCTCCTATGACAGATGCTCTCTCATGCTCTGTGGAGAGGTTGCGTTCCGAGCCCGGAGCCATTGAGTAAACTGCCTTAGATGAAGAGATTGACATTCTCCCAGGACTGCCCTGGTGCCATCCTTGCGGTATCTGTTCACCTGGATAGGATGAGGTTCCTGTAGTTACTCGAAAAATCTCTAACAGCAGATCTCTCGGATCTCTTGAAGCAAGTGTCCATCTACCTTCGACGACAAGTAACGGGACCTTACCTGTTACATGGCTCGAGTGCTCCGCAATAATCCGAATGTATTTACGTCCTACGATGCTCTGGGGGACTGGACTGCGTTGGCTTGTCGCGCTCTGAAAATAGCCTCTGGCCAGGAATTTTGGGGGTCTTGTCTTTGTCTTCTCTGTTAATTCGGACTAAGATGACTTAACCAGATAATCATGGGCCCAGAGATCTGGGTAGTTCTTGCCCTCTCAACAAGCGCGGTGCCCCATTTTCTCAGGCTTCGCTGTATTGATGATATGATTTCGCCGTCGGCGAAAATGTCCGATGGATAAAATGTGCTATGTCTTCCCACAGCCGTGACATGAGGCGTGTTATACTATAGACCGCATGTCCTTTGAAGCCTCGGAAAGATTTGAATATCCTATTATCATCCAGGGAGGCATCACTGATGGACTTATCAGCTAAAAATGAATTGTTGCTAGGCCTAGAATACAACATCCATGTTATGGATGTCATCAGCTGTCCATTGTGTCCCCTCAAGCCTGAGGCCTTTCTCTAAACTCCTTTTGGGAGTAATCACTTTTTTGGTCTCCTGGTCCCCAGACAGACGAACCCCACCCTTTTTTCCTTTCCTCATTCTGCGCGTTTGCCCATTCCAAGTTTGGTAAAGGGATTTCAGGTCCAGAGTCCTTAACTTATATTGGTCGGCAAGCTCTAGTGCGATCAAGGCCTCCAACTTGTCCATGTGGTACTTGAGCTCGCTGAGGGAGTCATAAAGGACTGTTGTAATCATGTTTCGTGTCTCAATGGACATCGCGTCCATGAACCCTGGATGTGCTGACAGGAGCTCCGTAGGATATAATGCTTGACGAGCTCTCAACAGGGCAACAGGTGACGGACTTATTGACGACGTGGAAACACCGATCTGACACCCTTTCAAGCCGTCGGCTTGATCTTTCGATATGCAGATGGCGTCAAAACCGGTTAGCGGGACTATTTCGGACAGCTTGCTCAAAAATATCTCAGAGAAGCTCTAACAAAGAGAATGGAAGCTGCTTGACCACTCACTGAGCGAAATTCAGACCCTATTACTTTCGTCTTGATTCCATGAAGTTTGAAGTATTGAGTAAAAGCCTGGATTGCTTCTGTACCTGGATGAACTGATAGGTCTTCGAAGTTTTTTCTTCGTCTCCTTTCATACCAATCAAACAGCTGTTTGAACGGTCATCACGGAAATAATGAGCAGGTTCCTACGATGCCACTTACACGACCGACTGGGACGGTTATTGCTGTGGCTGTCGCTTCTGCACAAGCTGCCGCATGGAGAAGACCGGATACCAAATAGAGGTTCGTATGGATTCCGTGCTCGCGTTCGAGCACTTGAGCGGCTCGTATTCCATTGAACGTCGCAGGTATCTGCAATATGGTTGCAGGGTTTGCTTTGACCGAGAGAGAGACAGAGAGAGGGATAGCTTACGCTCACGACCACTTTCGCTTTGGGTACATTTTTCTCTTCGAATAGAGAAATGAGACGCCGTGCATTTCGAATCATCGAAATAGTATCGTCATGTTTGCGTGGATCTATGAAAGTAAAGTGCGGTCCATCAACTCGAGGGAATATGACATCTGCTAATTCAAATAGCTACGTTTGTGCATAGTACGTTGGTATTTAGTTTTCCAAATCATAAAATAAGCGGAAAATTGCTTACGAAACGGTCCAGGGACGCTTTGAGCAAGCTGCCCTTGGGAATTCCGCGACTACTGCTGAACATTGGCTCGGCGTCAAATATTTATCTCTGACATGGTTATACAAACGTACCGTTCGTCTAGAGTATGTTTTACCGCTGCCCATACATGATAATACACGCCGTCTGCATTAATTGAGTGAAGTATACTTCTTGGGTTCACTGTCGACCCGTGCAGATCGTCAAAACCGAGAGCTGAAAGGCATTGATTAGTTGCAATTCCTTGCACTCGGCTAAGCACTCTCAAAATAACTCACTCTGGAAGTCCAAAGTATCCCCTATCAGAGCAACAGTGGAATCGTGGATCAGTTTTTCAAGTCGAATCTTCCTTGATTTCATAGGGGCCTTCATTTCCTTGTCTGTTTGACGATTATCAGTGAAGTTGAGCTCTGCAACAATTTAGTCGACTTATTATATATTTTGGCGGACAATGGATTACTGGCGATGGCCATAGTCAATGTAGCAAGACTATGTACAACGGAAACAATCGCATTTCGTGTGGCATGGCCACCATGGGTCGTCAGTAGTTCAATGCCCTTGCCGGAACTTGCACCGGTCACTTATTGTCCCTATTTATGTTTTCGGGTATCATCTAGGGCATATGCTATTATATATGTAGCTCACATGCCCAACGCGAACTTGATCTACATAATAAATCGCTTCCGGTCTTCGACTGGTGCCTGCCTTTCACACATACAGATACTTCCGGTACAAGGCTGCAATGCGGTAGCAATTGTAATATTACCGATGGCGTGGAACGTTCTACTTGGTTTGACATCTTGCGAAACGTCAATGGAAGATGGTATAATAATCTAAGCAATCATTGCAAACAGATGACTGGAAAAGGACTACCTATGAAGATGTCCACGTTCCGCAGAGTAGCTATGCCACTGTCCATCCATACTACTATTATGTGAGTTACTACTGCTACTGTGTGAGTAAGAGTCTGTTGAAGGGGGAAGCGAATAATGCCCCGGATGAGTCTATGACCAAGGCATGAGATTGGACCCGATTCATTTTGCAGAAAGCACTCACGATGTAGCTGTCTTCTTCGACCTTCACTGGAGCGTAGTGCCCTGTGCGAGAAGAATAAGTCGACAGATGTTGTGTTCCTGTCATTGGAGAAGGTCGATGGTCAACAGGCGAGTGAAGAGTATCTTGCATTTGCGCAGGCTGAAAGTAGGGGTGTTACTATACTCAACACTCTTCAAAGGATGGGCGCTGCTGTGCTGCAGCGTTACGCATATGAAATGACACTTGCCGAAAACGGGGGGCTAGATGTGGCGCTCGACCCTGATGGCGTGTTAGGCATTTGGAATGTCGAAGTCGCATGGAGATTGAAGAGTGAAGACGAGCCTGAGATAACATGTTGATTTGAGGACGGATACTGATAATGGTGTGTCATTGATTGAGGGATTGTAAGAGGAGGTGGACGGATCGATTCGTGCAGTTCAGGTGGGGTGTCGCTTGGGCTCTACAGGGTTCAGGAGTCAGAATTCACCCAACAGCAGAGTCTGAGGCCATCCTAGGTCCTCACCATATAACCTGCTTCAGAATTACCGTTATACTTCTTCCTCTTGTATTCGCTGGTACGGTCGTGGATACGAGAGGTATCTGCATATGTGGAGATGGAATTGCGACGCAGACCTTCCGGAGAACGACCAAGCTCGGCAAGCATCCGGCGAAAGTCCTCGTTCTCCTTGATCAATCTTGCGTTTTCTTGCTCCAGTTCTCGGATACGGATGAGAGGTGGTGGAAGGACCGCAACGTCTTCGTGGGTAAGCCCCAGGGACATCTGGAGTTTGGTAACGGTTTGTTCCAGCTGAAGGTCATTTGTCGGTTTAGCACTAACCCACTACTGAGAGCGGAGTGGACTGTACTTGTTCGATATAGGCCTTTCGCTTTGCTCGATGTCTGGCCTGGGCTTTTGCATTACGGCTGCGTTCCGGGCGTTCTATCTGCACCGCATGGCCAGTTACGGACGACATTCCGAGATAACGTAACGATGGGGGAGGAAAGACTAAGACAGGTTCTGGGTAGATGGAAATGACTCGCCTGACTTATATCATTCACTAGCGGGGCTCCCGAACATTTAGGTTTGAACTTTACTTCCCGAAATCTGTGTTTGTTCTGTTGTGCCCGATTGTTTCCTCGATCAGGTGTAAAGCTTTAAACCGGGTGACCCTGAGACTTGAATTATTGGCCCGATTGCAATATCCACATCAAGGTGAGGCCTCTTCGATCGATATGTTACCTTGTTGATGTGTTCTGGACTCGGAATAGCAAAGTACGAGCCCACCTCTTTTTGGAACGATTCGGTGCTTCCCATTCTCCTGACTGGAGTCTTCTTCTAGTTTGCCGTATCGGCAATACGGCCGTTGCGTCGCTGAGATTTTTATGGAGTGCTTGACAAATTACTTCCATTGATCGGGGATCAACGAACCTTTCGCAATTTGCCAGGAAGCTGACGGGCGCTGAATAGAACCAGATTCAAACTCCGGAGTCCGCGAAACTGGGACGAACTTTGTGGGGACTTTGAGACCATGGCTAATCTAAATGGCTTAGTGGCGTCTTAATCCTGCGCACCACACTTCTGCCATTAATTCAACAGCATATCCTACGCAGCAATCACACCAGCCCCCTCGGTCTCAAGAACCCAGGGAACATGTATCGCGTAATTCCGGACACTTTAAGGTTCATCGAAAGCAATATAAAAATATGCCTACTCTGTCATGGTGAGAGGGAGTAGCCTAGGATGCATCGATTCCTTTTTAGGACGCCCATAGAGACTATTTGGACTGATCTCACTGGCTGGTAGAACTCTAATTCATCTTTCAGTGCTACTTCTGTGTGGAGTTAAGGACCCACCGGTTAAAGGCATGTTCCTCTCATCAGAATTCCTGCGTTCCATAGTTTACATCCAATGTCCAAGAAATGGGGCCCATATGTGATTGCGAATTTACAGTTCATTCTAAAGTAAGCGACGCGTCTGCATCCATTGTCGTTCATATTGTTTTCGCTTGGTAATCTACTAAATTTTATGATAGCCAAGTACACATACTTCCAGGTTTGAGGATACTTACCGGACATCACGGTTCAATATGTACGTGTAACATGAAGACATTAAATGGCTATGCAGCTTCATAAGATCGATTTTCCTATCTATCCATTAAAACAATCGATCCTCGCCAATTGATTTAAGACAGGAAAGAGCCTCCTTGACCTCCGTGAGCATATATGAGCAGCCAAAGGATCTGCGATCCATCAGCTTGGGGATAATGCGGTGGCGCTAAGGTCCATTGTCAATATGTCCCTTCGTGATATCTTGCATCTCACGCAACTGAAGTTGAGCGGTATAACGCTAAACCTCACTCCCAAGAGTCCGGGCATGTGCCAAGGTTCACATACTTGAAGGGACAAGATAGAAAATACTGCTCAAAAAGTACCATCTTGTGCACGACAGCCATATCCCGCTTTCAACCGATGAATCAAGCATTCTCGATAGAAAGGGTTTATTGAGCCTTGTCTCTGCTTCCCGGCAGCTTTAGCTTTCCGGCTTATGATCAGCTGTCAAAAAATGTTATACCGCGTTACCAGCGCTTCAGGTGGTCATGCCAATTTAACGACATTCTGTTCCTAGCACGGTCTGATTAAGAAACGTCCAGCATCGAGTACAGGAGGCACGGTGGCGTTCGTTGTACACGAGGTGCGTGTAACTACATCGTGTATGAAGTAATCACTTGTTGTGTCACAAGCACAATACCTGTTGAGACTACACGAACATATTCCCTACGGTTCAATTTTCAGGCGGCCGTCAAGACCACCTGTTGATGAGCAGACAAACTCAATCTTTCTGATAAATCTCAAGGACCGCAGCACACAGCGTAGAAATAATCAATAAGAAACACAACTTTGTAAATTGTACTAATACAGATAGAGTAGATGACAGGAAGAATGGGAAAATGAGATGTCAATTGCTTTCGTCATCCGAAATAACAACTCGACTGCGTTTGAGTGCTGTCCCGATCATTGTCATTGCTGGCGGAGACGCGTTATCCTCGGAAGTATTGGAGAAATGCTGGTCTATCGGGGTTGCCGCAGGAGATGAGAGGGAACGTTTACTCAATGGTCGTAGTTTAGGTCGGGGGGGTGAAGGAGGCGGGTCACTCGGTTCGTCAGCGACACTTGCGTTATCATCATCTTCTTCCCCCTTGTCCCTGTCGGGGCTGTCATGTCCATCGACACTCACGGTATCATCAGGTTTGCGTCTCTTGTTTCGCGAGTCGTTCCCTATTTTCCGGCGTCTTTTCCTTGTTCCCTGGGCCTTCATATTACTTGTTTGGACTCCCGAAGCTTCAGCCGCTCGCTGAGCCTTTTCTCTCATAACCTTTTCCTTTTCGAGGAAAGCCTCAATATCGCCATACTCTTCGTCACTATCCTCGATGAACTGTGCCGATTTGTATTGTTGTTTCTCTTTCTTCTTCTTCTCTTTCTTCTCCCTTCTCGGTTCATCATCATCGAGGACACCATCGCTGCCTGATTCTGGTGAAGGCGATCTCCTTCGCCGTCGTCTCCGCTTCTTCCCCAGAAGGTCCGAAGCTTTCTTTCCCTCCAAGTCGATAGGAGATTTCAAGAATTGATCAATGACTGTGAGAGTGCTACGCAGGTCTGCTGGAACGACACCCGCTGGTACATACCACTCTAGCTCATCAGTGACTAGTTCATAGGCAAGAACTGAGACCACCATTCAACCGCAAATCGTGATTACCTACCGTCATCCACGATCTGAAATTTGCATAATCGGAATAGAAGTTTCAAATGAGGGTGCCTTGTGGCTGCATTGGCCTGTTCATCGCTGAGGTATGGAATAACTGGAACATCCGTTGACTAGGAACCATGAGTCTGACGTTAAGTGCTCACGATAGTCAGTAATTTTGGCCATCGCCTCATTTGAAGGCCCTTTCAGTCTCAGTGCCTTTGCAGCTTCGGCATCTAGGTCATCGTGGTCGTCTGATATAACTTCATCCTGTATGTCTGTCTCGTCAATAATTCGCTGACGTTGAGCAATAACCACAGTCAAGATCTAAGCAAAAAATGCCAATGGTTAGCATAAAAAGCAGTCGATTCTCACACATACGTCTTTTGTCCAGTGTACGAGCTCAGTTTCGCCAGCCTCAACAAGCGAGGCAATCGTTATTCCTAATTGATCACTCCAAGAATAGCCCTTCTTGACTTCGACATCGGGTGGGAACCTTGTATCCTCAACAGTCTTTCTCTCACTCTCAGTTTTTCCAGGTTCCCAGCTAGAGAACTGCTTCCAATGTCCGCGGTTTTTCGGAAAGAATGCCTGGTAATTTACATTTCATGAGAATCGAACGAAAAAGTAAACTATGAAAACAATGGACGGACCTCGACAGCTAAGAACGGTTCTTCGGCGAGAGCCTTAAAAAATTGGCGCAAGATGAATGTAATTAGGTTAACGAGGTCCTTGTAAGGTTGGTCTCGTGGAAAGGACTTTTGATCGGCCAAGATCATTTTGAAGAGATTCAAAGTGGACACCTACGTAATCAAGGGGTAGAACAATCAATTGAACTCAGCATTTGGCGCCACACGTCAAAAGGGTTCGAAAAACCTTGAAAAAGAGACCTTCTGCTTTGGCCCTTACAGCCTGCCGGTGCATCAAGCTTACTACACGACGCATGTTTTCTGGGGACGAGAACTCCTTGTAGCGTGCGAGATATGTCAGCAGGGTATGTGTAATATCAGCATGAGCGAATTTCTAGGCATCATTTGGGTTGTGATTAATCAAATAGAGGCGTAGTGGAGTAAGCACCGACCATTTCAAAGGCTTCGAAGGTAAACATAGTCTCGTGGACGACTTCCTCTTCTTCTGCAGGTTCCTCTTCGACATCAGCAATGCCATCGTCCTCTCCCATGCCTAATAGATGAACGCAGATCAAAATTGGGGATGAAGGAACTGACCTTTGGTAGTCTTACTCTTCTTCGTCCTCTTCTTGCGTACGTACATATCACTGCCCTTCGATTTACTCCATTTCTCTAGCATCTTCAATAACGCATAAGAAAGATAGATGCTCGAATCCAAGTACACAAGCGACTGTGTTCCCGGCTTATATGATCGCAGACTTTCGAAGGCGATATCTAAAACTTCTCCATTGTAGATGAGCTGTTGCTGAAGGACCTCCGCGGCTTCTTTCAGGTCAGGATCAGCAATGTCTGCGGACGACATCGTGTCGATGAGAAGCAACAACTGAGTGAGACACTCTATCCCAGTTTGCAGTTCCGTCCAAGGTTTGGGCTGAGAAGGACGGACAGGATGCATAAGAATTTGGCGAAGATCACGATCGTGTACTTACCTTTTCCTCGACTGCTTCCCTCATACGCCTCAGAACCCAGACGATCCACGTCCTTTCTGTGACCTCTGCAATCAAGCCAAATTTCCAACGACCTTTGCCATCTTGAGTCTTCTCTTTGGCACGCATTGACAGGAAGAACTCCAAAAACCACTTAGTGACGAACAGGAGACGGAGATTGTCTTTCTCTGTTATCTTCGCCCGTTCGGACCGAATGTCCTTGAGCAGCGCCGACAGGAAAGCTAGTGAAACGGGGTGCAAATGTGCATGAAGGAAGACCTGAAGAGAAGTAAACTTACGATTAAAGCAGGCCTCGGTAAACTCGACAGCCAAGTTCTGTAATACAACCCTGGCCTCCACGGAGAGACGATCCTCACGCGTCATCTCGTCCACTTTATTACCTTTCTTAGTCATTTGTCGCTTCGTTATGTCCATGATACTTCCAGACTCGCTAGAAATAGCTTGCTGGCGATGGAGAATAAACGATCGCGAGGAACCAGGATCCACTTCAGTGTCAGCCTCGTTGCCGTTGTCATTCCCCCCAGCAGGCTTCGTCTTCTTGTCAGGGTTCAGTTTGACCGCGATGGTGGTACCGAAACGTGAATGGCGCGAGTTGGCCTTCCTTGCAAGCTCTCTTCGCGTGCGCTCCTCGGTGGCCAGAAGTCGCTGCAGAATCTCGGCGGGTTGCTGTTTTGATGGTCAGATCAATTACGAGGACAATTGATCGTAGCCTCAACCGACCTTGGCTTGGTCTTTCGACAAAGTTGTCGGGTTAACGCCACGGAAGAGTAGATAGAGTATCTCGAGGACGAGCGTATTCCAGCTATTGAAGAGAGAATCGTTATTGGTATTCGCAGCAACAGTAAGCAAAAGCTGTAGCATGCGAGTCTCAGACAATGTCCGTATGAGCTTCGATTGAAGAGATGAAAATTCCGCCTGGTCTGCACTGAGATGGGTACTGTAGGACAAATCCTTGATAAATGCAAGGTTTCGGATTAGATGCAAGACAACGTTGACAATCTGACCATCCCTCTCCTTACGTTCCTTTGGTGTTTTGGCTAGGGGCGGAAGGACTATCCCAAATAGTGCTTGCATGACTTTGGGTTTCAGGAGTGCAACCTTATAGTGTAAGTGGCTCTCCAGGAGCTGCGTGTAATCCGTACCCTTGTCGAGTTCATCGTCAAGCTCTTTCAGCTCCTCGGCCATATCAATCGGCCATGTCATCGCGGTCATCAAGTCCGCACACGCGATTGCGCGCTTGTCTTCTACCAAACCCTTGCCTGCAGTTTCGAGGAGAATGGGGATGAGATCGTTTGGTAAGACACGAGTTTCCCAGAAGATACGAGCCACGGTGCGTTCGTCGTCTGTATCATCCTTCCTCCACAGCTTCTTCAAATCCTTCAAACACCCACTGACTTCGTCTCCCATTCGGTATGTGCTCCCCTCATAACCACCCAACGCATCCACGACTCTGCCAATAACTGGCTGTAGAATAGCGCGCCTATCGATGCTGGGCTCAGCATCCGATTCTCCCGAGGAAATTTCAACGACTTCGGGGTCGTCCATCGCGTTGAATGCGTGTCGAACCAAAATGGGATGAATTAGTCACGTTCACGATCTGTCACACTTTTCCTTATCGTGTGACCAAGTGAGAACTGGTTTACATACTTGTCACGCGTGTTACCAAAAGCGTCGGCTTATAAGGTTGTACGAGCCGCAGATGTTTACCCACCTGTGCGCCACCGCCCACACCAGGCGTTTCGTTGTTCCTGAGAGGCGGTCAGGGCCAATGTTCACCTCGCCTTCGTGAGCAACAGGCAACCTGGCCATTACTTCGATTTTGATCCCTTGACGGCATTATACATGTATTACTCCGTTGCCATACTAATTCCTCACTACTCCCCTCCCAGACATGTATTCTGTGATTACAAGCCTTTGATTCAACACTCCGGGCAACAAGGATTAAACCCCAAATCGCTTCAACTTCGCGAAATACTTCTGCACACGACTTGCCACCTGCCTTGGGGTTCGCTTCCCATCCATCGCGCGTGATATCTTCTGCCACCTGCGAAAAAAAATCAATCAAGGTAACTCACATCACGATGAACCGAACGAACCGATTCTTCTCCCCATCCGGAATCTGTTCAAGCAACTGTTCCAAGAGGTGCTGTTCAGACATCGACCACTGCTGCTTATACGTCTCTGGCTTTGGCTTGTCTTTGCCTCGTGGAGGCTTTTTGACTTGCTCGGTCGCTGGTTCTGGAGAGGAATCAATATCGAAAGGTGGGGGTGATTTTGCCTTCCGTTTAGTCGGCACAGTAGAAGCCTTTTTCAAGTTTCCAGCTTTCGCTGATGGCTTACGGCGACGCGCGGGTGACGCCGGAATATCTATCCGCTCAAGTGAGGAACGATTCAAATCCAACCCGGCCGAAGGCTGGTCCACAAATACAGAACTGGGGCAGTCGTCCAAGGTTATATCTACGTCAGGACTTTCGTCTTCAACGTCATGACGGATATAAACGCCAGATAATCCCCGCGACGGGAGTGTGAGGCCTCCAAATGAATGGATCTTGCGCTTCTTAAGTTCACGCAATTTCTCCTTTTCAATTTTCCACCTGATTTCTTGAGGGTCTAATTCTTCATCTGATTCCTCCTCTGGTTCTGATACCCCTTCATAAATGGCGAGAATAGGATCGACGATAGTGCGTCGAGCTTCTTTGACCAGCTTCTGAAGGGCAGAAAGCTCTGAGCGCTGATGAGTCGAAGGTCTATTCCTTTGATCGCGTCGTTGTTGCAGATCCATGTTCAAATTCTGCAATGCCCGCGGGTCTATGGGCACACATGAGTTGAGTGTCGCCCGTAGTATAAGGAGGCAGAGGCATACCATGCTTCTCATACACCGCCCAATCAATATTGCGAGGCAGGGTCAACCGGACATCACTGAGCTGGAATGAGTCTTCCTTGAGCTGAAGATTTCCTTAGTCTAATGCACTTGCAAGAAACAGATCACTAACCATCTCTTCAAAATTCGTTAAAAACTCTTCTGGTTGAGCAACAACATCATTCCTCAATGTTTGAAGACGTGCTATGTCGGAGTGTGTACGGGCAAGTAAAGCTTTCTGCGAGCAGATGAATGCCTCGAGCGCCTCGAGTCTACGTTGTGCATTCGTTATCAGCGAGGGAGATCTCATAGAAAAGGTATGCTCTTACGTTTGGGCGCGTTTGTCTTCCATTGAAACCTGAAAATCATTGAACGGAAGGGATTGCGGGTAGACAGTAAATTTTAAGTGGAGTCGCAGAGAATCCAGTCAAGCCTGCTTGTACACGAGATTCTTAATCTTCCCACGCTCGGCTATCGCCTCTTCTCTCTGTTCCACAACTAAGAAAAATGAGGACCGGAACAAATTGTGAGTTCAGACGATAGTAAAGGAATATTTGCTCATCTTTCCACCTAGACTAGAAGAGCATTGGAGCTTACATCTTTGTCATCGCGAGGGTTTCAGAATGACAAATCTCCAATGCCTCGTGGTTATAAGACAGTTTAATCGGTGAACGCAACGTCAGACAAACGACCCTCACTAGCGAACGACGAGCTTAATTTCATGCACGAAACAATTTTTGTGAGTGACATGCAGTATTTACGGCTCTGAATTGACCTGAGAACAAGGTAACTGGTGCCTCAGGATTTCTTGGATCGCACATCGTGCTGCAGTTGTTGAACAAGGGATACAGCGTTCGCGCGTCAGTAGCCATCCATGTTGTCTCACGCCAGGAATTTTATCAAGGCCTAATTTTATCACAGTGTGGCTCGCGAACCTCGCGTATCCGAACTTGCCGAAAGCTACAAAAAGTTTGGCAAGAGATTTTCCACAGTAGCCATCTCAGACATCAGCACGGACCAATTTCCTAATGCCCTTGAGGGTATCGATGCTGTTATTCATACGGCTGCGCCCTTACCAGGAAGGCAGAACACCGAGAGTATGCTTGCGGTACGATTTCTTTGTTTGAGAGGAAGCAATGTTGATACATCGGTCGATAGAGCGCAATTGATGGGACACTGAACGTCGTCCGTCAAGCAGAGAAAGCGGGAATTAAGAGAATCGTTGTCACAAGCTCGATTGTCACCGTGTACACCCCAGCGATGACTTTTACTGATAAGGGTAATTTAAATTATTTTCTCAAAATATAAAGTCGGGTTAATTTCCTTCACATTAGACTGGTACACTACCACTAAGGAGGACGCGCTTAAATCATCTGGATCGGATACATATCGAGCAGCAAAGACCTTGGCTGAGAAGGAGCTATGGGCGTTCAATGAAGCTCATCCTCATTTGGACATTACAACCCGTGAGTACGCGTCTACACTGTTGCTCATACCGTTGATTCCTTTGACTGGCGTTAACCTGTTCTTTAGTGAATCCACCTTATCTTTACGGTCCCTTGGCAGAGACATTGACAGTTCCTGTCGGAAACTATGACGCCCTCTCCACAGATTTGTACATCTACCGTTTTCTCAGTCCTGACGGCGGGTTCATGTCGTCCGCTGGGCATGCGGACGTCCGCGACATTGCCCATGCCCACGTGTTAGCCCTAACTTCACCACCGACGTCCAGCGTGGGACGCAAGCGTATCCTTATTGCGTCACCTCATGGCTTTGATCCGAAGGCGATACTCGATCTCATTGCGGAGAGCCGTCCCGAGCTCAAGGAAAGGCTAACGAAAAGGACCCCGCCCTCATATTCTCAAGATCGTACCCCTATCGATTTTAAGAGGGTCGAAGAGGTGTTGGGTATGAGCAAAGACGATTTTCATGCAGTGGAGGACACAACGCTGGATACTATCGATAGTCTTTTGGCGCTTGAGAAGAAATGGGTTGCGCAGGGACACGAGATCAACATTCCTCCGGAGTGATCGACAGCGAGTTACTGTGAAATATATTCAGATGTCTTTGAAGTCAGGAATGTAAGCGACGTCGCCACTGAGGAGAGCACATTGACTGAACTTGAGACAAGGTTAAACGAGATCGATCTGTTTGAAGATGAAGTGTGGGGTCAACTCTTTGTTAATTCGGCTTGCGATAGCTGTTGCAATCCGAGCCGAGATCTTGTTGGACAGCTTGTTCGACTTAACATGGCTGACATGCCATGCCACTTGGGTTGATTTGGCGCTTACTGATCGACGTCTTATATTGAGCTGAACAAGACGTTCCTTTAATTTCCAAGCTTTAGCATATCCGCACTTATATTTTTTCCAGCAACTCGTAAACTTGAGAATTTTTAGACTTTGTGAGCAACTATGCTGCCGAACTGTCTGGGCACACTCGTTATCAGCGCGCCCTGAATTGATACTCTTGTCTTGGATATACATACTTTCCACCTGATCTCCCATCGTAACCCTAGATTCTGAAATGCTGATTTTTTATCGCCGACTTCAGCTATAGGGTTTCCCTTGATTTTCCAAGGGTGAATTCCATCAGTTCCGCGCTTGGACTATACCTGATGACTGAAGCGATTTTGCATTTCTTCGGGGTGCTGCGGCCCAGCTCAACCCCTGGCTCGATGCGTCGTTGTCCGCCACGAGTATGGTTACGTAGTCTTTCCTTGTACGGCTTATTATCGCATGAACCGCGATTGACTGAATATAATCCCTACAATGCTTGTGTTGAGAACGGTCTCCAAGGGTGGTCTTCAGATCAGCATTATATAAGATAGCTGCACATCACATGCCTCACGGAACGATAAATCGCTGAACATTACCACTCCGGGTTTTCTGCCACGTCGCCTCCTCGCCCTCTGTTTTCATTCTCATTGTCTCGTCATGGCTGGAAAATTCGACCCCCAGAACGCCCAAAATCTCAAGGAGGTCAGCGATAATGATTACTAGTAGACTTTAAAGTTGATGGGTGACGTTGTCTAGATTGAGAAGCAGTGAGTGGATACTCAATCATGCTGGGCATATCCTTCTCCCAGTTCATTTCATACACCTATCAGGTTTGCTGTAAAGGCGGTTGAGCAGGCTCAGGTATGTCACCCACGATCCTCACACGACATCGCCGACAATTCTCCGCATATTACAGACGTATTGGAACCTCCTGGAGAAGGTGTCACCTAGAGAGCTCAAGTTGACACAGTACGTGGTCAGCTGAAGATCTTGAGCTCGGACAAACGCGTTCCTCGTAATACAGGCATGACGACGACATTTTCAACGATACCAAGAAAACTTTTCCGGAACTGTTTGAGAATGACAACGCGAAGCTCATCAAGTTGGATGAGAATTTCTTGAAGAGTGAAGATGGAAAGAAAAAATGGCGAGCTTTCCATGCATTGTATGTGTTTCCACGCTTCTGTTTCTCTAGATCCCTCGTTAATTCCGCTTGCGTCAGATACGAGAAAAAAATCAAAGAGCACAATTTTGGATGTTTGATCCGCACCGATGCAGATGGAGAGTATGGAGAGACAAGCACGATCTTTGGTGTGTCGAAATTTTGTTTGTCTCTTCTCGAAGCTCAACAACCAATGTTATGGTAGTTACACGAATGCAGGTACTTACTGTCGTCCCTTGTTGCTGGATAACACTGACAGTATCTTCTCTAGTTTTATGCAATTGAAGTAGGTCATGCATTCTTCGTCCTCTACATAGCTTTCCTTATATGCTTTGCTAGATTTCAAGAAACAGGCTCGGATTGAATGACAAGGCGCATGAAATCGCGAAGGAGGAAGCGGCGAAGGAGGCAGCGAAGAAGGAGAAGGAAGCGAAGACTTCGTCGAAAAAGACTAATGGGGGCAAATAAACTTCTTCAGAATGAGTTTATTTCGCGAGTAGGTAGTAGCTTCAATTCCGAGTCGGACGAGCCACTAATCGTACACGCATTAGACGTGTAAATTCTTCCTAGCATTTTGCATTGGATCAGGTTTTCTTGTTTTGTCACGCGTTCTATGTATTGATATTGGTATATGAGGCGTCATACGCTCTCCCTCCTGTATGAGTTCAAAAGCTCTAATACCAAAATTTTGTATAAAGCACTGATAGCCAAGAAGATGTTGGTTGTCTTGACCTTGTGAGCTTTAGAATTGCTAAAAAAATCAAGAAGAGGTACATATGTAACATTCATGCATTCGGAGCTTGGAGAGGCTGGAACCAGTCATGTGAATTTGACCCATGGAGAAACGGATGCGCGTTGTTCGCCTGCCTTGCAGAAGCACCCATGATGAAGTCCAACAGTTCTGTGTCCTATACTCCTACTTGTAAAACTTCTCTTCCTATAGCTGCAGCGGCTTAAAACTTATTCTTCCATGAACGACAATGACGGGTCTGAGTGACCTGCCGAAGGAGATTCTTTTAGAGGTTTTCGAGAAACTCGATGACCTGGCCCTACATCGTCTCGCACAGACGGACCGGAACCTTCGACAAGTCATAAAGGTAGTCGTAACTGGACAACATTTATCCTATCTGCAGTCTTTGGTAGACGCAGGGTCGCTGTCTCTCGATGGACATACAGTTCAAGGTCTTCTTCAACGAAGTTTGACATTCACACCGGAAATAAGACTCACTCTTCACCACACACCTCAACTCTTCAAGAATCTAGAGGCTTTACGAACGCTCCTATTACGCTTTGAACGCGTCAGCTGCTATCTTCGGCTGTCGCCCCTTGAGGGATCCAATTTCACGCTCAGTCCCCGATGGCCCAAGTTGTTGGCAGAAGTAATGAACATTGTGGTCGCAATGTCGCATTCCCAGCTTACAGTTGGTCGCGGACAACATTGGAAAACATTCGGCCGGCCCTTCCATTACGAATATGTGGAACCCTTTGTTCCCTTGCATCCCCGATTTCACGACGATTTCCAGCCAAATCTAGCCCATAGCAGATTAAGGGCCGTCTTTCCGTCTCTGATACGTCCTATCCGACGTTTAATAGAAGGGATTGTTGCAAAGTTGAAACCTCGGGCTGTACAAATGTCACCCGATGAGGCCCTGGCCTCCAATGCATTGGAACGGAGTACAAGGAGCTGCGATATCGCCCTGTCGTTGCCACCATCTTCTCATTTGAAGGAGTTTCATATCCACTCTCCGGTTCTATTGGAACTTCCTTTCTTCCATTGGACAATGTCTACCCTATCAATGTCCCCTATCACGAAATTGTCTTTTTCTGACAGCGACCTCACGCTTTACGATTGGGAATACATCCTTTCGATGTTGTCAATTCCGACATTGTCGCACATTTCCTTCGGGTGTGTCAGCATAGCTTTCCCTGATCTTCAGACGTTTCTCTCTCGGCACTCCTCCATCACAACACTCGATCTTTCCAGAAATAATGCCATCGGCAACCTCAGGCCATTTTCCTCACAAAAGCTCCTCCCAAACCTCGTTCACCTCATTGCAAACTCCGAATACCTCGCTCACTTCCTCGAACCACCTTTCGCCTTTCCAAGCCTCCAGACCATCACCATGGCTACAGGCTATATCGGTAGCTTCCGCGTCCTCGATTATGAGATGCGTCAATTTAATACTGTCCTATGCCGTATCGCGGCGCGCGGACGCGACGTTGCGCTGAACTTACGTTTCGTATCTGACTTAGGACTATATGGGCTGAATACATGGCTACGATCTATCCATATGCGCGTGGGGACGGAAGCACTAGACCAGATTCCGAATGTCGCTAAGCTCGAGGTATTCGTCAATATCTCTCCTGACCACGATACTCTCGTAGATCTACTCGAGTTTTTTCCGATGTTTCCGTCACTTAAACATTTGACATTCTCTGGATCTTTTTGGAGTGCCAAGTCCAATCCAGATGCGATACGACGGGCAGTTTGGATGTCGTTACCTGGGTTGGAGACTATTGATGACCAGAGAAGGCCGGCAGAAGTTCTGTCGAGTCAAGCCTCACATTGAAGATCAGTTACAAGGCTTTCCTTGGAAGAGAAACGGACGAAATTGACTTGAACTCTGACAGTGGTTTCCTTGTGACAGTGCTGGGGAAACCAGTATGGTTACTACACTCTCATTCCTGCCAGCGTCGCGGTCCGTATCTCAGCCTGTCGTATGACACTCTACTATAGATGTATGCTACAATCCTTATCGCGCGACAATATTGCCCTTGACCTGGAACGTGAAAGAAGAGACGCAAACCAGATCAAAGAAACAAATCAACACGATGACCGCATAGATACCGCGTACCTGCAAGTTCCCTCGTCGAGGGCCTCATAGTTTCTAATTTTTGTCCTCACTATGGTATAACTACTTATCTCTGTTATTGGTTTGAATCTATCCTGAGATTCGTTGTACTGATGACAAGAACCTATTTTCCCATCGACTGCATTCCAACTGCCAATGTCTGCTCCCTGGCATGTCAATATTCACAAATTTCCATCATTATGGAGCAGGTC
Source organism: Termitomyces sp. T69sscA (assembly GCA_017657225.1). Taxonomy (NCBI): domain Eukaryota; kingdom Fungi; phylum Basidiomycota; class Agaricomycetes; order Agaricales; family Lyophyllaceae; genus Termitomyces; species Termitomyces sp. T69sscA. Next base: position 49,316 of record JAGGAQ010000070.1, read on the forward strand.
CACGTGTTGCTCCAGTCTTGATCAGGTACCAAGTTTCACATTCGTATCAGGAATACTTATGAGTTTGTTTGGGGCCCATAGGCAATGTTGATGAAACCTGAACTTGAAACGTTAAAAGATCTGCAGTTCATCGGTCCCCTGCTCAGATGACCCTGAGTCACTAGGTTTCATGACAAACATAATTCATGCGACTAAAGCGGCTTTCTATACTATTCGTATTCAATCCACGAAAGTTTCCCTTTACGCGCTGCAGGTTTTTTTTACTCGTATCGAACATTGGATGAAGGTGGATGAAGAGGGGCACCTCGGAGAACATGGCACACGGTTAGCCAACATTGTCTTATATATATCATAATATCCAGTAATAGATCAGAACAGTGACAACAACATGCATAATTACAAGGACAAGGTCTGGACGAAATGGAGAGCACTGCCATGTCGAACGTATGTTAGTTAATCAGGAACTTGAGCCTCTAATTAATGTGAAAGCGTTCAACGCGCAATAACTCAATAAGGAAAACATAGACAGAACGACCGGGAGAAAGCGAGAAAACAAGCAGAAGTCGAGCGCTGCAAATAAATATAAGAACGCCACATCTGCGCAGGAACCGGGTAAAGCAAAAAAAAAAATATCAAGAAACCTAGGGGCAGTCAGGGAGTGACACCCTGGGTTCGTTTACAGGGACCTTAACAGATACATCTGACACCCTTTGGAGGCCGAGTCTTCGGGATGTAAAAAGAAACAATTTGTTTTCTTGACATTCCATAAACATGAACGTTAAAAACTACGAAATACAGATTTTAGTCAAGTAACCCTAGACTAGGAGCCAACGAAGCACCGAACAATTGTGTTCACATTGGATATCACCAGTAGATAGGCAACTTGCATGTAACGAGTAATAAGGTTAGAGAGTGAAGTTGAACGAGCTTGGACTACTCTGATTGTTGTCGTTGAAAACTTGGAGGATCTCATGAGACTTGGATTGCAGTAACCGTTGAGACGCTGAAAAGTTGACCATGAAATATGGTGTCACAGCTGTCCAGGGATTGGGGTGCATGCGAGGTTCTTTTCAGTTTTTTTTCCCTTTCGATTCAGACTTCAAGTGGAGATCATCTGCTGCTTAGAAAATAACCAACATAGAAGTGGAGAGTCCATACGTATATCGAGCCCTGCAAGAGACTTTCACTGATAACAATACACTAAAAATCTAAGGAGACCTACAAGAATTAAGTGACGTGCAAGGGGTTGTGCTTGAGCTTGAATTAATTAACGGAGCGTGAGAAAGTTTCGCCTCGTGCCTGCATAAGACGCGACCTCACGACGCACATCAACACTTCAAGTTTACATCTCACTACAATTCTTATAAAAAACATCTATGCAGAGACGGAGAATCATTGCAAAGGACACTGTTTCACGCTCCAAAGCGATAGTTCACGATCATGCGACAGAGGGCGCTTCTCTTGACTCAGTATTCCTCCATATAGATCAACTATCTGCTTTGAACGGGTCTTCCTGTCCAGACCCAGAATTCAGGATAATAAACTCGGATTCCTTCATTGCTGCTCGGAACATCATGCGACAAGATGTGGATACACTCGGGAAAACTGCTGTTTTAAGCCTTGCGAGTGACGAATCCCCCGCAGGCGGATGGGTTGATCTTCTCACAACAACTCAGGTATGGACATCGACTTGACCTTTACAGCAGCTGAGATTATAAAGGAAGAAGCGCTCTGCTACTCTTCGACCCTCTATGTCACGCTCAAACCGGAATACTACCCATGGCCCAACACAGGCCCAGGATCCCATGCGGGAATCTTCTCACCAGGTGTGGTCATATTCAAGGATGATCTCGAACATGACTGTGCAGATCTACCACATGATGATCGTCGTGTGGTGTCCGTAATCACGGTTTCTGCTCCTCGTCGCTGTCCCTTGACAGAGGATCAATCCACTTTTAAGGATCCGTCCGTCTTAGAAGACCTCAGAAGGAAGATAAGACTGATTTATCGCATAGCGGGGCATTATGGCCAACGATATCTAGTCCTCGGTACGTTTGTATGTGGTTAGCTAGTCATTGCGGCTGTATCCATGCCTTTTTAGGTGCATTTGGATGTGGTGTATACAAGTGTCCACCGGTTCTCGTGGCCAAGGAGATGAGGGCGATTCTCGAGGAGAATGAGTTTCGCGGTTGGTTTCGCCAAATCGTCTTTGCTATCCGTAATAGGAGTGAGACTGGACAGTTCAATTTTGACGTCTTCAGAAAGACTTTCGAAGTCACAACTTCTTCGAATAGTCCTTGATATCCACTTGCAACAAAAGCTCACCTGCGCTGATGCTATTCCGGTGAGTCGGATCGTTCGTCGTCTCTTAGGAAGTTCTCTACCAAAATTGAATATTAACTGTCTACCCCAGAAGAGAAGCGTCGTTGTCATGGATATCGACCTCGCTGAGGTTATCGGCCACACTAATCTGAGTGTTATACCTGATCAATTAAGCCCGCATGACGATTATAACTTGAGTTCCGAGCCTTTGATAAGCACACTGTTTCTCCTGGTGATAAGATGTCCAACGGCTTCTTCCTTTTGTCCGCAGGAAGTAGCGCAAAAAGCTAGCTAGCAAGTCGATCTTCCCTGCGTCGCAGATCCTAAGATGCACGGCAGCAGTTAATACTTCTTAAGACGTATATCGAACAACTATATGTTTGGTGAGAAGCTGATCCTTGGGACATTATAATGGCACCTGCGTTGATATCATGGTCCTGTGACCTCAACGTTGGTAGCTTCCGTTTATATCATGCAATTCTTTGACGAGAAGGCAAAAGCGCGGATCGTTCAGTGTATCAAGCTCTGCCCCGCCTGATGAAGCGGTATTTGTTCGGTTGCTAGTGATTGTTGAACGTTGGTTGAACGTTAGGTGTGTTATAGGATGCCAGTGTTATTTTTTTTGCAGCGACACATTGCTTGCCTACGTGCCACGTATCTTTAGCTGAATTATAATGGTTGCTCAACGCTGCATGCGGGCAAAGTCAAAAATCAATCTGAAGTGATCATGTGGCGAACTTTCATATGCATGACCATTTTGGATAACGAAGCTTCCCCTTGTGCATGGTCTACACTGATGTGCTCGCTTCCTGCTTCACTGGGTAACTTGATTGCGCAAACCGGATTCTTGTGCGGGAATAGAGAATTGCTTGGCGTAGATATCACACTAGACGTCATTATGACGTCGATGCTTTGTGGATCGTGGTGAGACACTGCAGACCCGGCACCGAGCATTTCCAGCACTATAAAACCTATTGAATTTCCCTCTAATGTCTCCAGCTTTCGCTACCTCTTAACTCATCCACCAACTCGCATATATTTTTCGCCATCTACTACTATGTCCGACAACAACCGTCAGTCTTTTACCGACAAAGCTAGTTCTGCTATGAAGGTGTGTTCATCGTCCTTTGTGTTTGACTGCCAGCGTGCGACTCATCTTGTCCTATAGCCTGACTCGGAGAAAGGCACTTTCGAGAAGGCCAGCGACAGCGTCAAAGGCAACATGGATTCTCTTGCGTCCTCCGTCCAGCCCAACGTTAGCACAATGTGATTTTTGGAGAGTTTTTTGTGTCTTTAATGTTCTTTTGCAGAGTCAGAAGTCCACCTCGCAGAAGATCGGCGACAGTGTCAGTGGAAATTCCAACCAGAATGACGTATGTTTCATCTACAAAAATATAAATGCACATTTATTCCTTTTTTGTGTAGGAGTCTATGCTCAGCAAGGCGAAGAACGCTGTCGGGCTTGGTCAGAACAATAACAATTAGTTCTAGACCTTAGCATTCAGTAGCCGATATGAATCAGTGTAACATTATCTTGATATAACAGCGTCTATCGCATCATGCAGTTCGTCGTCAACACTTGGTCGAAATAACAAAAACACAGCTTGCGAGCGTGAGCAAACATGAATGAGGTTGGTCCTATCCCCCGGTCTTGACAGTAGGCCAGTAAAGAAAGTGGATTAATGTCAATCGTCTCACGAGTGAATATGAATGCGGCTTGTTGCCTCATCATAGTTCAGCACTACTGACGTAGTGAGGTAATGATAAACTGATTACTCGAGCCAAATAAATGTAGCTTTCACCACTGGTGAGCATCCCACCGGGATAGGCGCACAACTCCTCGGGTTAGTCTACCGACCTATCTACCTACCCACCTGCCCACCTACCTACCGATGCCGCGAAAATGCAAGGTGTCAATTGATGATGTTGTGATAACAAATTCGATATTCATCAAATTCTACCGACCTACCTACCTGCCCACCTGCCCACCTACCTACCGATGCCGCGAAAATGCAAGGTGTTAATTGATGATGCCGTGATAACAAGTTAGATATTTATCAAAATAGCATTACTCGCGATCGTAGCAACCAAGGCGTTCCCGTTTCCCTGCCTCTTCTTAAACTCGTTCAAAACGATGATTTGCACATACTACACGCGCCTGTACACCTTTGGCATGAAAAGCCATCGAGGAATAATTCAGAGAAATTATTACGTATGATTGATGAAGATTTAGGCGTACTCGTAAAGGAGATTGTCTCCAATGTGCCAAATCATAGGCTAATTTCGTGGCGTTGAAACATTAGATCTTACAAATGATGGCCATTTCGTATCTGAACTTCGAACGATATTCAAAGCTTTGTAAAGAAAACAACGTAGTTAGACGGATTGTCAAAATTCAGATACACAAGAACTGAGGAGACGAAAGACTTCAGAGTAAGTCCATGTTAACAATCTCGTTTGGATCGCGCGAATCTGTACCGTTCTTTTGAGATGGGGAAAGCTGCTACTGTCTGCGGTCACTTTCAAATGGAGACCATGCGTGGGGTAAGAATAAGGCATAAAGGGGGCCTTTGAGTAATGAAGTAATCACGCATATCACGTTCCCAGGTAGCTTTGTCGTATCCCGGGTCGAATTTCAGGGTGAAGCGCTGTAGGACTGCAACAGTGACAGCGCGTAGTTGGTTCCAGGCAAAACGTTTGCCGATACAGTCAGCCGGTCCATAGGAGAATGGGATGAAGGCATTCTTGTTATGAACAACGAAATCGTGGCTCTTGAAGAGGTCTGGCTCAAGTGCGAGTTGTTTCTCTTCCGAGAGCCAGCGTTCGGGAATGAACTGATCGGGGAGGAAGAAATTTCGTGGATCTCGATGCAAAGTATAAGTATGAATAGTGGCGGTAGTCCCTTCGGGTAAGAAGCTGTGGAAGATGGTAAAGGGTACAAAGAATACCAAGAGGGGGAGGGCGTACTGAGGACCCAACGTGATACCACCACTTCCAATCAAAGGGGCGCGCGACGATCCACTAAGAACAGGAGGTATGATGCGAAGCGCTTCGTTTCTGAAGACCAATGAGCGTTAGTACATAACGCCACGATTTACTTACAGAGTGGCGTTTAGATATTCCAATTGTGCTAATTCCGAGGTGTCCTCCCACATGATGTTGGAACGATCAATTTCAGCTTGTAGTCGCGAATAAACGACGGGGTTGTGAACAAGGAAGTAGAAAAGAGTGCATAACGTGAGTGATGTAGTATCAGACCCGGCAACGACTATCAGGGGAGTGTCGTTGACAAGCTGTTTAATGTGAAGTTCCGTGGAACCCGGCACGCCACTGGCACTCGTCTCGAAATCGCATATTAGCATATGCATTCCATGTTATGATCTGAGACCGAAATGATGCGCACTAGATAATGAATCAAGTCCTGAGTGTCGGATTGTGAGCCTTCTTCTAGTCTCCTTTTTAAACGCGCGTAGCAGATGTTTTGATAAGCCTTGACCTTCTTTTCTACAACGGGGATAGCTTGAAAGAAGGGTACAATCCATGGTAGGTGGCTGAGGATTGCATTAAAGCTGTGAACGTCAGCCAAGTGAATAAGTGTTGGATCGTCACGACGCAATCTCTACAGCACACTCACGATGCTGCATCTTCCAGCATATCCAAATGTGCCTGAGCACCTTTGTTCTCCATTATATTCAGATTATCTCCAAAGCTGGAACGTCAAGTTTTATTGATGAATCTTGCCATGCGTTCAAACTTCGAAACGCACACAATATCATTTATGACGTCGTTTCTACGATGTAAGATGAGTAGGTCACAACCGAGATATAAAAACCAAAGGGGCCTACGTGAACCATGTAATCCATTTGGACAGGTCGACAGTCTGACCAGTGCGTGCTCTCAAATGGTCGAGAAGTTGCTCAACGCGTTTATTGAGTATCGGATGATACCCACGCAGTGCTTCTGGTGTGAAACCCCTCGCCCATATGCGTCGAAGATTGGAGTGTTCCTGAGGATTTCTTATTCCGACCATTATTCTATAATCTGGATCGATGGTTTGCCCGTCCCAGACTAAGGTATCCATTCGCACCAAACGCAACGCCTCAGATAACCATGACACACTTACAAGCAGACTTGGGCATTCCATTGGGCCCATATACCGGCGCAATAAAGTCAGGTGAACAAAATGATAGTTCATTCGGCCCTGGTCCGTGTGTCAGGACTGCGAGACTAGAGTTTTGTTTTACTAGATCGCATGACGCACCGACCCTCACAATATCTCCATAACGTCGATGAAGCTCGTGGTAATACTTATGCTGCTTACCGCCGTAGGCGACGCCGGCGAAGTACAATTTCGTGACCTTGCAAAGGAGAGGTCCCGGGTATTTATAAAGTGGATGTACAGGCGAAATTCGATAAAGAATAGTTGAGGCGACTAGTGAGGCGAGATAGCAAACCCAGGCAGATATGGCAGCGAGAATAACGTGATTGAAATAGGCCGTCAGGAGAGGGGTTAGTGCTAGAGGGGCCAGCACGAGGAGTATTAAATGCAAATAAAGCTTTCGGGGTTCCAACCACCTGTAGACAATGTGCGCAGTCTGCCAACATTGATTAAAAACCAAGGTCGATTTCTGTCATTTCTCTACTTACTGAGCCACCAAAGAGAGGTGGGAGAAAGGCCACTCCAAGCAGTTTCCAAGTCATCGGAAGAATCAAGTGGTTCGACAAGGCTGCTGTTCTTTTAATGCCAGCATTACCATGACAGATTGAATCTTGATCGAGTTACAAAGCAGCTTCTTCTTTATGAGGGAAAGTCATCGCCAAACCCCTGATGACGTGACAGCGTCACGAGAAAACCGTTAGTAGGCTATGGGCTAGTACGAGACGCAGATGCAGTCATGGGATATCCAAGCTGTCGAAGACTTTTCTATGTGCATGACATGCCGCCTTTTTCACCAATTTGGTCGTGCAATGTGGGAGATTTTGATTCCATGTTCCACGCCATCGTGCATCATCCAGTCGATGGTATTGAATGATAAGGAACAGGTCTATTTCAGTTATGCCAAGATACTCACCATCCATCAGTCTCGGTCACGCACAGATGGTTAAAAAGTACCGACGTCATGAGAGAACAGAGTCACAACACGGTGACCACAAGACCGCAAAAACAGCGTGCCGAGCCGGCCGAATAAAGGCGGAGATTGAACGGAATATTGCAAAGCACTTTGTGGCTTACTATACACAAGAGTCTGAGTGCATTTATGACGACAACACGAAATTGAGGGAACCGCTGTCGTCCGCACCAGTCTGAGGATACTCCCGCTTGCTTCACACTATTTACATAGTAACACTGCTGTTGATACAAAGATGTCGTTTTGGAATGAGTCTCTGTGACCAGTTACAATTAAAACCTTTTCCAGCTAATTTGTCTCCCTTTTTGGTGTAAAACCTCGCAATGACAAGGACGTCCATTCTCTCCCTTTCCGGCACGCTACACACGTTATCACAGTGTGGACGTGACAAATGGCAAAATTCCTGACTTGGCCTTCAAGTTCATCAATCCGTTGTATACTACATCCGAAGAGTCTTGATGTGTATTTACAATGTGACTACGCAATAAAGCAATATGTAACTGAAGCACCAACAGATGCTTACGAAGAGTCAAGAAGCTACACTTCGCAGATGAATTGAGAACCGTTCGAAATGCTCCTCTGTGGATAGCGGCAATGGGTTCTAGTCTGACCGCCAATACTCGTACCTATGATGACATCTGGAGCAATACCCTCCTCGACCCAATCAACCATGGCAAGTAAGACGTTGTTGGAGGAAGCGTTCACCACGTTGGACGCAATACCACCTTGACCAAAGGCAGCTGCACCTGGGCCTCCAGAACAGTGATCCATCCCTGGAATTAAGAACAGACGGTAAAAACTATCGAGGGAAGGCATGGAGAGCGTTTGTGATATGAGGTTGTACATTCGTTTAGAGTTTCCAGAGGCAATGAGCTGACAACATCACGCATGAGTGGCTTTCAATGGGAAAAGAATTGATGAACCTGATCTCTACGACCATGGTATGTCAGAAACTTTCCGCCACGGGCTTCGAAACTCGAGAGATTTCCATTAAAAGTTTCTATACCTCCTGGATCGATCCTGTCCCCAAGCTCGATCGTATCCAAATCGAAGTTCTCAAAATTGAAATTCGAGTCATTCAGGACTACGAATTTGTACCAATCCTGCAGCCAAGGCAAGTCAGTCAGACATGACGTTGAATACTAGAATCAAATTACACACGTCTGGAATGGATAAAATCGAACCACTGAAGAATATCTGCGAATTTCCATCGGCCTCTGCTCCGGGATCATAGCGCGAATATAGCAATTCTCCACTGGTCCCAAACACAGGCTGATATATCTCGTGTAGCGCATCAATCTGGGCGCTTGTCAGGCAATCAGTCGTTTGGCCAGCTGGACACACAATGGCCTCTGGGCGGAATTCACAGTCATCAGGTTCTGTGATGATCCCGTCCTCGACCCCATCCAACCCGTCGCACTGTTTCAGTATTTCGGAAGCGATAGTATCCCAGAGGTCAGGTGGAATAAAGTGCGGATTGCCCGCAGCATCGGGAGCACCGACAAAGCGGCTAAGAATCGCACTCCAACCCTGGAGATTGTTGAAGTTTGTTGCTGGCGAACCTGCGACGATTCCGTCGAAATCTTCTGGGAATTTGAGTGCCTCCTGAGTCCCTTGTCGTCCCCCAGTTGAGCAACCGAGATAGTATGACTTGCTATGTGGATGACCATAATATGCTTCGACGATTTGCTTGCCAATAACAGCTTCGACGTGGATAGCGCGGAAGGCAAAGTCGTTTATGACTTCCGGGTGGTTGAGAAAAACTGAGCCTGAGTTTCCGTCGTGACCGTTGTCTGAAGCGACACTGGCAAAGTGGAGGGAGGTTCCATAGTCCAGATTGGTATAGTCTATACCTATTCAAGCAGTAGATATCGCGTGGATTTCTCCAAGGATATTACACTCACAACCCCCCAGACCGCCATTTCCGAGCCCAAGAAAGCGACCAAACCAAGTATCGGGAAGCCATGCCTCTGCATGTACGGCTGATGTCGATGTGGTGTTAATGACAAACTGGACACGGCACAATGACGATGAAACGAGAGCCTGTGATTGACACGACCCCGGAGTCGGGACATTCACAGGACCGAGTACATGCCCAGCGGAGAGGATCGTAGTATTTTCGAGATGTAGGTTGACGAGAGCGGCACAGACATCCGTCTGCTCGTTTTCCACTGAGACTGCCTGCTTGGCAGTAAGAAGCAAGAAGTGCGCCAGCAAAGTACGGAGTCCTCGACCAAGCATTGCAAATCGCAGAACTTGTGGAGAGACACTGTTGCCCTTTCCTCTTTATAAAGGATTTCACGCGCGATCTTTCCCTGTCGTGGGTACTCCTGGATACTCATGGGTAGGAAATGCTCTAGATGAGGTTGTGTTAAATTTAGATCACAGAAAGCACCGAAATACCTCGTCGGTTCATTACCAGTCCCAATAGATACAAGCATTGTATAACGTAGACCAATAATTGAATCAGTAGAGTATCGGATGTGGTTTAGAACCATTAGAGCGGGATACACAGCCGTCGTAAAGTGAGGTGAGGAAGCAAGACTTTCCAGAGCGGCACAAGTGGGCTGAGCTTGAATTCTGTGATCCGAACTTTGCCGGTTCAAAGAAACGCCTGAAGAAACAACACAGCCTATGATACTTATGTAGTACAGTCAAATCTCTCTTAAGCCATAGCAGTTGGTGGAAGCCAGAATCTATGGCTTATTAGAGATTATGTGTTTTC
>JAGGAQ010000071.1:0-59086 GCA_017657225.1 Termitomyces sp. T69sscA
ATTATCTCCCATTGGCTGCACTCTGAGACCCATCTCCCCATTTCATTCAAGCACTTCTTCTTCTAGAAAAAGGATAAAATCATTGAAGAAAAAACCCAGAAAGAAAAAGGTTCTGTCTTTTGATGCATACTTTGAAAGTAAATTTAGTTTATTATTTCTAGAGAAATATCTAATGAAATATTAGAAAAATTTCCATGCTGTTTCTGATGGCTAGAGAGTTGTAAAGAGATGTCATTTTGTTGCTGGAAACAGTTTGGATGAATGTATATAATTTCCTTACTTTTACTACAAGAAGTTGCTTATGTATTTCCCATCAAAAAATGACATAGAAGTAGCATGACAGCTTTCTTTGTCACTTTTTCCAAGGGAAACACATTCTGGCCTCAGCAGTGAAGCTTGCAGGAGACACTCAACAGAGGCATTAATACCTCCTTGTCTAAACTTGTATGGGAAATAAGGAAAAAATTGGGATGTCAGTGTGTACTGACGCGACAAGTATGCGTTTAGGGAGTCGAGGAGGAGCGCGAAGCGTGAGAAGGCTACATATTTTGACGGTGAACCGTCATCTCCACTTAGATACTTCTTCCGGCCCTGGTATGAGAATATACTCTTCACTCAAATTTCTACTATGGATATCCTGGGATTGAAGGAGATTAATATGTTAAGTATACTGGCGACGTCCCATTGAGGAACCGCCAATCAATCATACGTCCATATCAGCTGATCAGGCTAGCTTACGGAGGAGTACGAAGAAACATCCATGATGAGAACAAGTCGTCAGTACTTTCCACAGTCTTACTCAGATCGTTATAAATATATAACCAATTGTCCCAGAGTTGAAACAACCCCCATCACTAAACTATGTCCATCTACAACTCCGCGCACGAATATTACCTCCCGAAGGTTGAACGCCACATTTCACGGTCGAGTCACCCGCTCATCGACTTTTAAACAGGCTACTTCCCACCATGACCTAGCTCTACGGACTAAGCAAATTGAAAAACCCAGGGCCAACGAGGTCTTGGTGAAAATTCATGCTGTGTCTTTGAATGTTCGTCCTTGTTCCTTCCCGATGTGTTTTAATCTCACATGTGTAGTATCGAGACTTGATGATTGCACATGGTCGTTATCCGACCAAGTACGTACACGCACATTCGCAAGCGTTATATGAGTCGGAATACGTATTCTGATGGGTTTTCAGTGGCCCACCGGACCTGGTGCCTTGCTCAGACATGGCTGGTGAGGTCGTATCTGTAGGCGAAGATGTGAAGGATTGGAAAGCCGGTGATCGCGTCTGTGCGAATTTCGCGACTGGCCACCTCTACGGAGACCCGACTGTTGCCACAATGGCAACGGCACTTGGTGGACAAGCTCACGGAGTCCTAACGGAATACAGGACATTCCCCGCGAACGTGTGTATCATTACCTTGGCAGTTGTTCTCGAGCCTTTGACATACATCTGGTCTTAGTCCTTGGTGACTATTCCTGGCTCTCTTTCTTACGAGGAAGCGTCGACCCTCCCGTGAGTCCTTACTCTATCTCATTATTGTATCCATTCAAGGCATTACAGCTGCGCTGCTCTCACTGCGTACAACGCACTCAATGGTCCTGTTCCTATGAAAGCTGGTGACTATGTTCTCGTCCTGGGAACGGGCGGTGTCTCGATGTAAGTGAACATCTCTGTGTCAACAAACTTCTGCTGATGAAGTCCATAGTTTTGCCCTCCAGCTCGCTGTGGCTGCCGGAGCTGTAGTGATTGCTACTTCATCCTCTGACGAGAAGTTGAAGATTGCCAGTCGACTGGGTGCTAAACATCTCATCAACTACAAGACCTATCCTAATTGGCAACAAGAAGTGTTGAGAATCGTACGTCTCATTTTTCCTTTTGGCGGTAAGAGCAACGTTGATTTTGCCTTCAGACGAAAGGCGTTGGTGTTGATCATGTCATTGAGGTTTGCAGTTGAACATCTGTCAGTGTATCACGAATCATGAGTGTCATCTTTCCACAGGTCGGCGGACAAGGTACACTCCCCAAATCCATGGAATCTACAAGGCCCGGTGGACAAATCTATATCATCGGTCATGTTTCCCAGGTGCTTACAAATGCTATCTTGACTACTATTTCAAAAGAGATATTTATCCCACCTTCATAGGATACTACGGATGCAGCCAGCATCGTTTCTTCCTGCATTAGGAAAGCTGTCACACTACGTGGAATTCAGATCGGCTCAAAAACCCAGTATGTTTATTTTCCTCTACTCTTCTGCCCTTTCATCAACGTCCACCCGTGTAGATTCGTTGACATGAACAGGATGATTGCGGCCCATCCGATCATGACACGTCCCTATATTGATCGCATCTTCCCGTTCGAAAAGGCGAAAGAAGCGTATAGTTACCTTGAGTCTCAGGCTCATGTTGGTAAGGTCGTAATCAAGGTCACCAAGGATTGAGCATGCACACCATATACTCGAAATGTCTTGTCATATGTATCAGCTCCGAGATTGTATGCAGTGCGATTCTGGACTGTTCATATTCGAGCTCACATCAGGAGAGGTGTGAGTTCTCTCAGTTGCTATAACATTAATTACGACATACTTGTGCTCAGGATGGTCCCGTTTGACTTGAATTGATGCTGCGCTTCCAAGGTATGAGTGGGACGCATTATCTGATGAAGAGTAGGGTAGGCCTCAACAGGTAGTTAGAGCGTATTAAAAGGGGCCGACAGGACACTCATTCAGAAAGGAAATGCGGCAACAAGGTCAGAGTACAGGTACTGTTGATGAGACAGTCGGAATAGCGGTCGAAAAATCGTTCGGACATGTCTGTGTGGGGCAATCTTAGGTGTCAGTGATAATTTCCTCTATACTCTTCATTTCGTCCTTGGCTGATGATGATCATTGAATCACCGACTGGGTCTCTTGCTAGTTTGGTCCTTTGTTTTGCTCTATCTCCCTAGTTGCAAGGCTTTACACGCGCACTGGGCTCGAGTCTCTCGGGTCTCGTCATCTTTTGCTTTCTCTGATTTTCGCACCTTGGTTAGCTAGTGTTGAGCTATGTCACTACTGGTCTTCAGATGCTGAATGCAAGCTATCCAATAGACTGCAGTATAAAGTAAGACCTTCAGTTTTATGGAGTATTATGGTCCCCTGAGAATGAATAGTTAGTTCACTGAGACTGTTATCCACGAGAGTTCCCTTAAATTACACGAACTACGTAGAGGATGTCGGATTCACGTTTGGGTTTAGTACAAGATCTTCAGGCGCCGAGGATTGTAAACACATGGTGGAGCTGTGTCCAAATACTCTGAATTATACATAGATCTCCTGCTTTGAGGCCTAATGCAAACTCCCTCAAATGCCATTCCACTCGAAACCTTTCGACACGGTGAAGTCCCCCCTCAGGCTGAGTGCATCGCTGCTGACACCGACTTTGAGACCATACACACCCTGTTCCACTGTCCATGTCTCAAATCTCTCTTCCCAATATGACACAGCATATTTATCAAGAGATAGCTCCACTCGTTCGCTCGCCCCGGGCTGTAAATCGCGCACTTTCGCGAAAGCCTTGAGTTGCATTGGTGCATGAGTGAGCTCTGAAGTCTCAGGCTGTGTAACGTAAAGTTGTACAACTTCTGAGCCAGCGAGAGTACCAGTGTTGGTGACAGTGACGGAGACGGTGAGACTGAATTCGTTGTCTACAATGACAGGCGCAGAGAGCTGCAGATCGGAGATGGCGAAGCTGGTATAAGAAAGACCGAAGCTAAGAAAGAAAACGACACATCAATATGTATTTCCGCCAGAGGGGATAGAGCTTACCCGAAGGGAAAGAGGGGCTTGATATTGCGGTTGTGGTAGTGTTTGTAGCCCTAGTAACATGCGATAAAGGTCCGGCACTGATACACGACAGAAACGCAACATACCACAAACAGATCTTCCGAATAGAGCACCTTGCCATTCTCGGAGTGGAAATGTCCGTACGATGGCACATCCTCGATCCTCTTCGGGAATGTCAAAGGCAACTTGCCAGAAGGATTGTGTTTGCCGAAGAGGACGTCCGCAATCGCGTCACCCGTCGAGTTTCCGAGGTACCAAGCATGTACCAGTGCGGGTACTTTGTCCACCCATGGAAGTGTAATACTAGAACCCTGGACTTTATCAGCAAATAGATATACTGAGGATTGACTATTATACCCACGGATTGAGTGACAACAACAGTGTGAGGGTTCGCTTCAGCAACCTTTGCAACAAGCTCGTCCGTACGACCAGGTAGAGCGAGCGTCGTGCGGTCGTACCCTTCCGTCTCCCAGTCTGCGTTCAGCCCAACAACAGCGATGGCGACATCGGCCTCCTTCGCCAGTTGCACGGCTTCTGCAATAGACGTATCTGGATCAATCACTTCGGCACCTCCAAGGCGCACACCAGGATTGCTATGATAAATACGAACCTTCAACGGAGGCGGTTACAATCAGAGAAGACTAATGTTTACCTATCCATTACGGCTTCATCCTCGTCACCGTCCGCTGGACCGCGTACGTTGCAGAAGTCTACGACGATTTCATACGCTTTGTTAGCCTTCAGTTGACAGATTCCCTTCTTCTCTTGAGTTCCACAGCCGAAGAACGCGTCTCCTCGTTGTTGGCGAGTCCAATTATCGATTACCAAGTCACCATCAACATATAACTATGTCGTGCAGATAAGCGTCAGCTCCAGCATACCGCCTGGACAATAACGAACAAAACCGGCGAACCTTGGCGCGTCCAGCCACGGTCAACCCGAATTCAAAGGCACAATCATAAGGGCGGGGCTTGAGATAGCCTCGAAGGCGCAATGTCCACTTACGTGTGATGGTCTTAGGCGTCGACGTGCTGATAAATATTCGTGTTTCGTCGACAAGGCGCGTCTCAAGCGATCTTTCAAGCGGAGTGAGACTCTCGTCGGACTCGTGCTTGTACCACGATCCGATCCAACCACGTTCACCTGTGGGTGTTACAAGGTCGTTCTCGAGGGTCGGGAGCGACATATAGGCTACACATAAGGAAACTCAGGAAACGGAAGAAAACCGTAACAATACGAGACCTACTTCGAGCACCCTCAGAGTATGTCACTTGAACATTACTACCTGCCAATGCATTGACGATACCCTCGTATGGTGAGATGAAATATGATGGCTTGAGCGCTGCAGAACCTCCACCAGATAGAACAGTGGCTTTGGCATTTCCACCGATGATAGCAACTTTAGTGAGTTTCTCAGGTCTGAGAGGAAGGACATTTCCAGTATTCTTCAACAGAACAATGGACTCTGCTCCGACTTTGCGCATGAGCATCGTGTCCTCTTTACTATCCACGGTGCGTTCCTCGCCATCACCGTCCAAAATCTTTTATGGAGTCAGAATACATACGACGACGCATAATAGAGAGAAACAGACTTCAGGAGCGTTCTGTGCGCATTTCTGGACGAGTTCGAGCACCTTCCGAGCACGTCGTCGGATATCGCGACTCGTGAGCTTGCGACTCTGAATGCTTCGGTTTATGAGGTCTAACGTCCGCCACTTATTGATGCCAGGCATTTCAAGATCCAAACCAGCCTTGAGACTGAGATCGACACTGTATACACCGAACCAGTCGCTCATAACCTAAGATTCAATAGATCCGGCATTTGCATGAGTTACATGATACAAACGTACAAGGCCCTTGAAACCCCAATCTTTGCGGAGGATGTCATTGAGTATATGAGCGTTCTCGGAGACGTGCGTGCCATTGACACGGTTGTAACTTTCTGTTCGTAAATTATGAGGCATTAGAGAGAAAATGCAAGAGTATACCCACGCAGTCATCATACACCATGGCTTGGCGTACTTTTCGGCGAGCATGAACGGCATCAAGTAAATTTCACGAAGTGCACGGGGGCTGATAACACTGTCATATGCCATACGATCATTTTCCTTGTCGTTTCCACTGAGAGATCGCGTTAGTTATAGTCCAAGGCGTGCACTACTTGCGAACATACACGAAGTGCTTAATCGCTACACCAATCCCACCATTTTGGGTGCCTCTTACGTAAGCAGAAGCAATCAATCCCGATAATAAAGGGTCTTCTGAAAAGCTTTCAAAGCTCTGCAGATCGTTTGGATCGGAAAGCCAGATGATTCACAGAAGGGAACATTACATACGCGACCACCAAGTGGATTCTAAGCAGCATGCAATAAGCAGTAGTATAAAGGTAGAGACAGGCGTGCCCACACGTTGAATGTTACAAGTTGGGGCCAGAATCACAGAAGCTGCTTTTGACTTAGCTTCAGGGGCGAGAAGCTTGGACCCAATTTCCTCAACGAGTTTGGTATCCCAGGTCGCGCCCAGTGCGGTTGCAGACTAGCGGTCTCTGTCAGCTGCAACAATGCAACAGAGATGATCCAGCATACAGGAAGACATTTAGCAGGCGTTGACATGAAAAAGTGATTTCCTCGAATGCCATTCGGACCATCACTAACCTGGTCTTCGTTAGTTATCTTTGGACTTGTACGAGGAGGCTGTGAACATACTTTGATAGCAGGAACACCGAGACGCTCGATTTTGTGCGTATGCCAGAATCCTACACCAGCAGTCAACAATATGGCCTCGTCGGTCGTCAGTTTCTCAAGGATGTCGTCGACGCTGGCATTCGCGAAGTCAGAGGGCGCCATGATTTATGTGCGAAATAATGTGGAACGATCAGAAACAGATGATTACGAGGTGGGGAATATAAACGCTCTTTCGACATTCCTTTCATGGTGGCTGGTATATCCGAGGCTTAGCCGGAACGTTTAAGATATTCTATTTATAGAACAGATTAGATCAGGAGATCAAAAGTGGAGAACTTGAGCGCTGCAACCCCAGGCCAACGATCAACGAACATGGAGGAAAACTTTTGGCCGAAGTTCAAACGGAAAGTAGTTTAAGTGTTACTAAAAAGCTTTCTTTAACGAGAAGAATGGATTTTACAGCGTTGAATGGGCTAAGGCCTGAGAGTGTTCCGACCAGGGAATGTCTCTGCCCACGTGGAGACCTGTTGTCAGGTGAAGAGAAGGGGCGAAAAGGAGTAAAAAAAGACCATGTCCGGTGATCGGGATGTAGAAATTCAGAATATCGATTTCCAGCAGATATCAGAATTTTCGTAGGAGCCACAAGCCAAGTTCTAGCATGCGGGTAAAGCCTTACAGCATCTTACACCGAGAATCGTCACAATTCATGAGCAGTTCTCTGTCGTAAGTTCGAGTGCATATGCACGATGGACTTTAAAGGAAGAAATGGCAGATACATAGTTGAAATTTGAATAGATTGATTATGGAGTAGAAATTACTACGATTCCTCGCGGTCAATGAGTTTGAGATTCTTGATGTGCTTAAGCCTCCGCGGTGACACCAAAACGTGGGAGGTCGTTATGTGAGACAGCCTATACGTAGCACTATGGTTCCGTCAGATTAAATTTTGCTACATCCGATCGCGCGAGCCACATGTTTTTCTGAGGGAATATCATGTGGGGGTGAATGAAAGCTGTGGTCGATAGAATGCCTTATTAGAACGTACAAAGAACAAGATGAAGATCTAGCGAGAGAAGACATCCGATCCCTCGTGACAAGACGGTGGATCTGTGGATGAGATTGGGCACAACATGCTGGGAAACTTTTTGCAATGTCACTAAATTTCGACTCTTCATTTTAGCGGAGCAGATGTCAGTCGGATATCAAATCAAAAAATCAAAAAGTTCACAACCCAGCTCGGAATCCATCTCACGAGTTTTGAGAAAATTTGGAGTCAAGGTCACCCAATTCTCCAGAGCATTCATCAGATGATGCGAGAACCGAGGGAGGCTGTGGTATGTTTCGTACGGGAAACGGTGGCGGATGATACTTACGGATGCCCTTAGAATTACACCACACTCTGGGTACCTGGAAATGAGACCGTTCGATAGACCACCGTGAGACGACAGCATCAGAGAAAACGGGAAAGAATCAATCCATGGTGTAGTCATTCTGAGGACGCTTGAGCACAACATATGAATAGACACCAGATTTTATTGATCAATAAACTTGGTTTTTCTCCGGAATTGGTAATCAAAGTACCAGAGTTGACGGCAGTGCGGGCTCTCGCAATGCTACAGAAAAGGCGTCCGAAGCATACATGGAGGCCGACCAATGTTGTATGTAGTACGGACCCTTGGGGCTGTTCGCACGGACTGTCCAGGTACATAATACCAACAGGTAAGTAACCAACCTTTCGTAAATCATATAATAACTCTATATTTGGAACCTAGGGTGCACGACTCGAGCATGTTTTTTCTTGTGAATCAAAGCTTCTATAAGACTTACGGTCTTAACATCGACTCTCATCATCACAAGCCTCAACACTTAATTTTCTCCCTTTGAAGCCCGAAAAATAGAGGAAAGAAGGAGGCGTGTGGCTGTGCCTCGGGGATAGTACCAGCATCTCCGAAGACCACGTCAGTCAACGATTGATTTACTATTTATACAAGGCGGCGTTCGATAAATACACGAGTCTTCATCCCAATTCTACCTTTTCAACTGAGCTTCTTCTGTTGGACGCGTAAAGATGCTAGTGTCAATAGTGCAACTAGCAACGATTGTCATGTTGGCGCCTCCGTTGGTGTCGGCAGCCATATTTCCTAAAGACACGCTGGTGAAGATGATCGATCCCAAGGGATTCAGGCAGGCGATGAAGACCAACGTATGTATGCTACATTCGGTGATTCAAGAGTGTAAGTTCATCCGGGTACCGTGTAGCAAACGAGTATGGTTGCATTCGTTGCGCCGTGGTGCGGGGTAAGCTGTTGACTTATTATGTTCGAAGTGTAGCTAAGGTAATAACTTAGCACTGTCAACGTATGGCGCCAGAGTACAGCAAGGCTGCTCTTGGACTGCACCCTCTAATACCCGTGTATGCCGTAGACTGCGATGCCGACGCGAACAAACGTCTCTGTGCGGAGCAGGTTTGTTACATTTTCTCTGTATTTCTGTGTTCCATAATAACAGCTTCTCCACCAAAGGGCGTGAAGGGTTTCCCTACCGTGAAGGTATATGAAACTTGATTTTTGTGATTTGTATTTGTTTCTATAGCATTTTCAGCTCTTCCCTCGAGGAAACCAACTTGGTTCCATGACTTATGAGTCTGGCGAACGAACCGCGAGTGCACTCTTCTACTGGGCCTCACGGAGAGTACCCAATCCTCCCAGCAAGTTATCTGAAATCAAGGATATTGCACCTTGGGTCGAAAAGGTATGTTTATATAATGCTTATGGTGTTCCATCACTGAACATCTACTCTAGACCTTAAACAAGCATCGCGCTCTCCTACTAACGAAGGACACCAAGGTGCCGCTTCTATGGAAAGTTTTATCAAACAAGTATAAGGACCAACTTGAGCTTGGGACACACCGTGATCGCGAGGGAAAGTCTTCAGAAGCTTTAGGCTTGGAGGCTGGAGGGAAGAAAGGATCAAAGGTGCTGATCTACCCTGCAGGCTCAACAAAGTTCGTGATGTATGAAGGTTTGTATATGGTCATCTTGGGCCATTTGCGTGTTCTTACCCCCCAGAAGGTCTCACTAAGTTCGACTCCCTCTCAAAGTTCTTCGATTCGGTCCTCGATGGCACAGCAGATCTGTCTGCACTGAACGAACCGGTCACGGCAGAGAAATTAGTACCTGATGAGAAAGAACCTGAGTCTGAGCCCGAGCCCGAGCTTGAGAAGGAGGATACACAGATAGAAACACAAGAGGAGGCAGAAGCAGACGCGCCGAAGGCATCGCAGGTCGTTATTGACGACAGCTCAGAGCAAATCATTCTTGAGCATTCTACGGACAAGGTAGAGAAGCCCGCAGCGAATGGTGGTCAAGATGCTACTGGCGCGAAGACTCCAGTGGAGTATGACTCTCCCGCCGCGGCTCCTTCAATGCGCCTAGCAGACGAGCTGTAGAGCTTTCCGGGATGCAGAGCTTACTGCTGTACTATTAGCGTTCCTTCGCTGCCGATACGTTACTGAACTCGGCAATTACTTCGTCACTGTGGTGTATCAAGTCTGTTGTGATATATGGTATCTACAACTTCGAAAAGAACTTGTCAACAGTACTATCAGCTACCGACTTGTAGTAAGTAGGGACAATTCTCGAAAAATATCGAAATTGGGGTATTTCTTGATATAGCTATACATGTTGAACCCTAAGGCATGGTTGTCCCCACTTTGCTGAGTGTTAAATAAGGTGAATAAGAAAGGAAAGAATTTGGAAGAACTTCTTGCCCTAGCTTTCTGGTTTTATACTTTTGTCAACGCTTCAATATCGCAACCTTTGCAAGGTACCTTGCATGGAATGGAAAACGAGTATGAATTCACACCTTGGTCGGACTCACTCTCATTGCTTGCTAGGGATGTCGGAGTCATGAAAAATCAATCTCTTGACTAACAGTCTAATATATATCGCCAGACGTGATGTCCGTTAGGCTTGCTACACATGAGAATTTCTCCAAAGAAGTTGTAGTTTTAGAATTGAGTTCAACGAGAGCAGAAGTGAACAGGTTCCTATCGTCAAAATTCTTCAATAATGAACAGGCGCAATCAGTGAAATATTAGACAACCGGACAGATCGATGCTGCCATATCCACTCATTGTTTGCGAGATGACCATTTCTAAGTTGGATGACTCTCCCTCAATATAAATGAGAACATTGTGAACTTGCATCAAGGCGTACACAGAGAGACCACAAGGTTCGTATTCTGACCATTACCGACATGGAGAATGAGACATTTTCTGGGGCAAGAGGTCTAGGTTTCATTCCAGCGGTCAAGTGTCGTGTTTCAATGTTAACAGACTAGTAGGTTCGCAGAATAGAACAGGGAAACTTTGACTTGAGAAAACTGGACGACAACTGACGACTGCACCACGGTTCCCACGCGGTTTCGGTGTTTGCTCACTGACAACGACGACAATCAACGATCTCACTTCAACCAACCCTGCCGCGGAGCTATACATACACTTGACATCAACTTTTTGATTGCGATTTATAACTTCCTTGTAAACTAACATCATCTATCCGCTAACATGCCAGTGGTCCGCGGCACACATGCTTCTCCACCGCTTTCGTCATTGCCAAAGGTGTCGTTCACCAAGCTCGACGACGATGTATCCACTCAGCCCTGTGGTGTTCACGATGGCCAAGCAAGAGCTTTTGGATGTATGTCAATATTTCACTGTTCAGGAGAAACTTGACGCGACGTGAATGGATAGACAATGATTTCTCGGAGTTCCAACGTCCAGATTCTTATATCAGACACATTGGTATGCTTATCGCGCTTTCGTTCCAATCGATCTTTTGAGACTGCTTAGAGCCTTTGGAAAGCGAGCTAGCGAAGCAGGTGGAATATGATATGGATGAGCAAGGTCGGTGCGTTCGCGTTGACTCGGTCGCGACGCGTTCTGAATGACTACAGACAAAGAATGGCTTGACGCTCTCAATCGTGAAAGACGGAAAGAACAAATGAGTCAAATATCCTATGAATTGTTTGAGGTAGTCATGGATCGTTTGGAAAAGGAATGGTTTGACCTGGTGAGTAACGCGTTCTCTGGTTGTGCAATGACTGTTCTGAAGTATCCAAAGACCAAAAACATCCCGAAACCTGACCTGGTTCTTCCATCAGAGGACTCTACATGTGCTATCTGCGATGATTCGGAGGGTGAGAACAGTAATGCAATAGTCTTTTGTGATGGGTGCAATCTAGCTGTGCATCAAGGTGCCTCCGCGTCTGTGTTTTACGTGTTAGAGCCAGGTATTCATCGTACTTCCAGACTGCTATGGCGTCCCGTATATTCCTGAAGGCCAGTGGCTTTGTCGCAAATGTACAGTCTCACCAGAAAACCCAGTCGTGAGTTACTGGTTCAGCTTTCACATCCTTTCCATGCTACTAACTTGCTTCGATCAGTCATGCAGACTGTGTCCCAACGAAGGCGGTGCATTTAAACAGACTGTCAGTGGTGAATGGGTTCATCTCTTGTGCGCTATCTGGGTGCCTGAAACTCGAGTTGCGAACGAGGTCTTCATGGAACCTGTAACGGGGGTTGACAAGATTTCCAAACAACGTTGGAAGCTTGTAGGTCCACTACCCCTCATCCTGCCAACCACTGTCGTCTTATTCCAGTCAGAAATGCCACATTTGCAATATCCAAGTCGGTGCCTGTATACAATGCTCGAAGGCATCATGCGTCCTCGCATTCCACGCAACATGTGCTCGCAGAGATAGGTTATTGATGCCCATGAAGGCTGCTCACGGAGCTGAACCCGTCACTCTTGCCTGTTACTGTGACAAGCATCTCCCGGTACATTTGCATTTGCCTTGGTCCATCACACACAACTAACGAGCAGTAGAAAGAACAACAAGAAGCCCGTGCAGCCGCACTCGCTGTGGACGAACAACTTCAAGACAGTCCTTCCCATAACGCAAAGCTAGCTAAATCCGCCCGCGCCTATGCGAAGACATACAAGCCCGGTCCACCCCTGGTTCCAGCTGTCGTCGTAGATCGAATCGATTTCTATGTCCGGAGGTTCAAGGTGACGAAGCGAGTCCCGACGATACAGATGATGTGCCGGTATTGGAGTCTGAAACGCGAGGCGAGACGAGGCGCCCCGCTGCTGAAACGGCTGCATTTAGAACCTTGGACTGCCAATGCAGGTGGGAAGGTTCAGACAGATGAGGAGAAGTTTATGAAGCTCGATGTGCGTATTGCTCTACTTGAACTGTGCCTGCGGAATTCAAAGCCCACTGGCAGCAATTAAACCATTTGTTATATGATATGGAGGGTCTGAAGGATCTAACTTTTTCTACGAAGAAACGCGAGAGATGGAAGCTTGAGCAGATACGTGCCCTTTGTAATGTCCTAGACAACAGTTTATTCGTCCACGAACGGCGCCTTCGCACTGCCCTTGAGCGGATTATGTAGTAAGTGCACATATCTGTCATATTTCATTATCCGCTGACTTTCTGTAGTTTGGATCGTCAGGAGTACTTCAAAAATCCGGTGTCAAGAGCTGAAGTTCCTGACTACTTCGATATCATCCAGAACCCAATGTGCTGGGTGATGATTGAAGCCAAGTTAGACAAACACGAATATTGGGATGTGGGCACCTTTAAGGTATGTGCTTCTTTCATCTGGTCGCATAACCAATTTCTAATGAAATGTCAAGAGGGACATTGACCTTGTCGTGGACAACGCAATCCTGTACAACAAGCCAGGAACCCCATTCCATAAAGCAGCTCTACGGATGCAAAACGCCGTACCACCAATCATGCAAGAACTCTGTCAGTCCAAAGACCCGACGAACTACAGCGAAACAAATCCTGCGAACACCATAGGTGACCTGGAACCTCCCCTAGGATTTCTTGAGCTCCTCCTATCACCAGAATCAATACAAAGTGACATGGAACTACAACTGGATGACACTCCACTAGCTTCATTGTTCAGTTATGCATTGCCCAAACTTAAGCCGCCCCCGCCCCCTCCACTTCCGCCCACACCGCCCCCGCCTAGACAGCCTAAGAAACGTGGTCGTAAGCCCAGGAAGAAGACAGGAGATGTCGGCGATGGCGATGGAATAACGGATGTCACTCAGGGTGTAATGGGAGTCGACGCAGCGGAAGATTCGAGTACACTTCTTATCTCTACAAGAGTCCCTGTGGAGCGATCACCTACTGGAGGGATCCACCGACTATCAGGTACGTCGAGGCAAGAGCAACGAATGTCCGAGGAACTTTTGGAAAAAAGTTCACCTCCACCAGCGAGTGCAGTATCTGTTTCAGCTAGTCCGTCAAAACGAGAGCGCGTTTCGCGTCAGAGTCGCTCGAAGAACGATGCATTGCCATTGGTAGAGGACGTCAACAACCACCAGTCATTCAAGATGTTTAACGAAGGTTGGATCTTGCCGCCAGAACAGAAACGCGGCGGGAGGGTATCCGTGGATCGGCAGAATGTTGTTGTCACTCCGAGGCCTCGGAAGAGGATGCGTACAGGTATAGTTCTTGCGTCTGTGCTTTTCCCAACTGACTCTGGTTCAGATGCCGGACCATCGCGTTTGTCTGTTGTTAGCACAGCAGCTACAGAAGCACAAACTGTTCCCGGGACACCTCCGGCTCGGGATGCGTCCACGGACGCTCCCCCACCGGCTCTTGCAGGTGCAAGTACTTCTGTACATCCATCCACAGAAATACACCCAGAAATGTTGGGACAAGAAGCCTCGCTATATAGCAAATCACCGGTGTCTGAAGCACCACGAGATCCAGAAATTGTAGCTCAGACAGAGGGAGAAATACAAGACGAGCAGCTTCAGTCTCCACAATTTGCAGAACCTCCGGAAATGGGAACAATATTGCAGCGAGAGTCGGAAAAGGAAGATTCCAGACGGTCTCAATCTGTCTCTCTATCATCGCCCGCAGCCAGCACTCCTGACGCTTCTTTGCTCGCTATGACCAACGCAAAGGCAGAAGGCTCTCATCATGAAGAATCAAGCATAAAGGTTCAGACTGAAACTGTACCTGATATGGATGCTCGTTCGGTTAACATACAAGAATCTATCAACAGTCCAGATACTCGTCTAACTGACGTTGAAGAGTCTCCACATCCTGAAACAGAAACCATGTCTGACAATCAAGATATTCCTTCAAGTGACCTTCAATTACCTCGACCTCCTGAATCAGCAATCAGATTTGATATCCCGGATGCACGTTCAATTGATCTCCAGATACCTTTCACAGCCGTCTCACATCACGTTATTAATATTCCTTCTGGTCCAGTACCCATCCCAGTCCGTCCAAAACCCCTGGCAGAAGACACACGAGAAGCCTCTGAGCCCCCTGAGGTATACGACTTCGAGGATACAGAGGCTACGGAGGACTATGAGGACGACGACGTCATGGAAGTTGACCTGCCTCAAGACGAACTCGCCTTGATTCCTGCATCAGTCAGCAGCAGGCCTAGGCGCAGGCCCTCGTCACCTACAATTCGACGATTCAGCGTCAGCGATGCGCCCCCGCTATCTGCTACGGAGACAGAGAGAGTCGTTGAAGAGAATGGGAGGAGGGTGTTGGAGACGCTTGATACACCTGAGTTGCGGAGGAAAAAGGCGACAGAGAGGAGGAAACAGCTCGAAGAGAGGAGAAAACAGCAGCAGCAGCAGCAGCTTGTGCCGTCAGTAGACGGTCAGAATGCGAATGTACCTGTGGATGAGGGGTCGAAGGTTCGGTTAGATCAAGAGCCCGGTTCTGTTAGTGTCATTCCGTCGTCGTCAGCATCCGCCCCGAGAAAGCGAGGGAGGGGCCGTGTCCCTCTTGCTCAGGTAATTGTAGTTGAGCCTGAGCATGTCTTGATCAAGCCCGGTCAAGTGTTAGATGGCGGTACTATAGGTGCGTGTCACCTATGTCTATTTCATATTTGCTTATTGACATACTTTCAACTTTCGTTTAGTTTGGGCACAAGCAAGTACGTAATGTAGACGTGTCTCGAATGATACAAGACTGAAAGCGGCTTTTTAGAGTCATTCCCCTGGTGGCCTGCCGTAATTTGGGACGAAAACCACCCCGAAGTTCCATTGAACATCAGAGCTGAATACGCTAAAGCGAAACGACGATTCGGACCCGACGTGCATATCGTGCAGTTCTTTGACAAGCATAGGTCATGGTGCGTGATATTAAGTGTCATCTTCATACTACTTCAACCTCATGTCTTATGTAGGCAATTATTACCGAACGACAGCCTCAGAATGCTTGCGGAGGATAAAGGTGAGTTCAGCGCTTCATTCGCTGATTCGACATGCTCAAAGTTGATGGTTGTATTTGTCTCCTCGCAGAATTGGACGAGGACATGATCGCGGATAAGTCGAAGCGACAGAAAACCAAGTGGACATCAAAAAACATACAGGAGTGTCGTGAATCGTTCCGGTCAGTCAAGCTGACTCCTGACGCCAATGTCACTGACATATGTGTCGCTTATCTAGTATAGCAATGCAGGAGATGGAGACTGCAAGCGATGTGGAGAATGCTGCGATCAACAATGCAAATACGGTAGTTGTGGCAGCACCTCCAGCAGTAGGAACAGAAGAAGGGACCATTATGCCTATGGAATGATATGTAGTCAATGGCGCTATTTTTCAAACTCGATAATGGTGGGATGGTATGTGTAATTTAATAGACGAACAAACAAGGTACAAAAAATTAGAATGATTTAGAGATAAAAGAAGCAAAAAGTCATAAAAAAATAATATGACTATGGCCAACGTGGGGATCGAACCCAAGACCTTCGCGTTATTAGCACGACGCTCTAACCAACTGAGCTAGTCGGCCGACATTAACTCATAGGTAGATACTATCTATTGATAATGTAAGTCATGAAATTCACAACAACCCTATGCAACATCAAATCTAGTCAACTTCGACAAAAGCCCGATACGCAACAAACTCCTCGTCCTTCCCTTCAAATCTCACCTTTGTCCCCGCTCCAATGAAAAATACATCCCCGAGTCCAATATCCAACTTCCTTTCCTCCCGTCCTTCAAGCTCCCACCTCACAACACCCTCTCCATCCGTGACGATCATAATACTCGGTCCCATGACAGGACGATGACTCTCCTCCGCGCCGGGTGCGAGCTTCAATTGAACAACGGAGAATTCGGGTATGGGCGGGTCATACAGCGTACTTGAGCTGCCAGTGGCGGTAGTGGAGGAAAAAGGTGACGGGGAGACGTAGTGTTTCGTCGGTGTCGAGGCGGTATATGTTAGCGTGGAAATGAGGTTGGGTATGTCTCGTAATTTTGGTGTGAGGCCGGCACGGATGACGTTATCTGAGTTTGCCATGCACTCTATACATTCTGATGTGCTTAAGTTAGGAGAGGTCAGGATGCGAATGATGAAGAAAGACGTACCACCCGAAACATACGCATGCGGCTCGCCCGCCCCCAGAAAGATCGCCTCTCCAGGTTCGAGTGTGACGTAATTCAAAAGAAAGACACAGAACAACCCAATGTCGCCAGGAAAGTGGGTGTTACACTGCATCACGAGATCCGCCAGGTCCTGCCTCTCCCCCTCCCTCAATGCTCCCTTCTTGTACCTTTCGACTAGCGTGTTGAGCTGTGCTTTACATGCCCCCTCGTTGGTGGTCACAACCGCCTCAAACAGGTCGCGCAGTGCGGATTTCTCCTGTGGTGCTGTGGGCGTACTGGATGTGGATAGAGAAAGAAAGGTATCTTGAATAGGTTGGGGTATGAGTGCGGCAAATTCGGGGGTTTGCTTCAGCGAGGAGGCGATGGAAGGGAGAGGACGGAAACCGCACATTGCGCGGAAGGGGGTGAGTGCGAGCGCCATTTCTGGTTTGTGGTTTGGGTCTGGAGGTGGAGATGGAGATGTGCATCAGTTTGTGGGATTGGTGAAGAGGCAGTCAGACGTTACCCTTATATATATCTGGTTGTGCAACATGGAGTTTCTCAGCTGTTACCTTGTCTGGATGGCTTTGAATACTGAGT
Organism: Termitomyces sp. T69sscA; assembly: GCA_017657225.1. Lineage (NCBI taxonomy): Eukaryota > Fungi > Basidiomycota > Agaricomycetes > Agaricales > Lyophyllaceae > Termitomyces > Termitomyces sp. T69sscA. The sequence continues at coordinate 17,545 of JAGGAQ010000071.1, forward strand.
GCCTTTTCGATGGAGAGGATTTTGAAAAGGAACGGCAGGTTTCCGTTTGACGCATCAAACTTCTCGCAAACAGAAGGCCCGATGAGCTCTGGATGCTTCGCTAAATGTTCTGAGAGGACTTCGCCTGTATCGTATATACGAGAAGGAGACTTGACATGTGTTCCCATCCAAAGCTACGACAACAGTATAGTTTCAGTACACGATGGACAATTAAAAAGGACGTATATACCTCTGCATAAGGCACCGATTCGTCAACTGTGAATCCGGGAAGCTTTGAGGCAGCAGCGAACTGGGCAACTTTGGCTGTGCTTCCAATCTTGCCCCAGTCATACTGCTGCGTTGTCGGCGCAATCTTGAAGACGGGCGTGGCGGACATGATGGTAGTAATAAGCAAAGTCGGGACTTGGTAGAATAAGGCAGTATCAAGGATGATGTCAAGTTATCGATCATGGCAGCATCATGAGATCTCTCGGCATAGTCCTAATTGCCAACTTTCTGCAGAGTCATTCATACAGAGATGCAGCAGCAATGTTGTCTCACGATCCATTGACGAGAAGAGCCTGAGTAAGACGATAGAACGTCGGATGTTCAGTGGCTGTGCCTTTGTCACTAATTGTCCCCTCGTTCAACGAGATATATGTATTTCACGCCTCTGTTCGGAGTGGCTCTTCGTTTCCGAAGCGAATTTCGTTCCCTCCCATCGTCCTGAGACCAGCTCGTTGGCCTTGGGCACGAATTCTCCATCGTCTCCTGTCGTCTTCTTTGGGAGAAAGTATAGGTGACTAGCGACGTCACGATATGGAAGAAAGGTTGGATGAGATGGATGCTGGTGTTAATTTCGCTCCACAGGCCCAATTTCCGTTATGATTGCCTCCTCTTCTGCTAAGTAGAAATACAAACTACAGCAGCAACAAATATCTCTCAATAATTGATGATGCCTCTCCGGCGCTTGCCCTAGTAGAACCTAGCTCTAGACTGGTTTGAGTTCACTCCCATGAGTGTTATTTTCTCAAACTCCGATATATAGCTAGCCACGATGATATAGCCATCGATAATGCCTTCACCATATGGCATGCATGAATTACCTTTGCAGAACGGCTCGAGATATTGTAACTTTCGATTAGTCTATTTGTTGATTCCGAAATGTCCAATGTCATCGGTATATCTTTACTTACATATATGCCTGGCTGACGCAGAGGGTCTTCATCAGATTCTCAATTGAATCAGCGGGCTAAGACCGAAAGACCACCCCAATGTCCTTTCCGGAAGGAGAACACACCATGACGCATTCCAAACAGCAGCATTCAGTCACCAGACAAACGGGAGGAAGACACGGTTGAAATAATCGGACGAAGCGCACGTTTCTTGCGACTTGATTGATTCCCCGACCACCGGGGGCGAATAAGACAGGTGAAAGACCAGGGATTTGAAGCATGAAAGTATGTCGTCGTAGGTTTTTTCTGAGTGTCGGTGTGCAGATGTGTTGAGCCAAACAGCGGTCGAATCATTTGCTTTTGAGAATTGACAAGTCAGACTTGAAAGAGAAGACGCCACAAACAGGCTTTATGACCCAGGTCCAACACAGAAGACCTTAAGAGACGATATTAGCACGCTTGCATAGCTTTGACGGGTGGACAAAATCCTCCAATATTGCTAATGCAGTAGTCGCCATTAAATCGTTATACAAAAGAAAAGAGTACAAAATACAAACAAAAAGCTAGATGTGAGAATAGCAGAATTAGTCTATAACCCCTAGATGGTCTTCTTTTATCGTGCCGATTGCAAACTGACGTTCGAGAGGTTAGTGCATGATGCATAGTAGACTGAGGACCACAACGTACGATTTCCGTTGCATCAACACGGGTTCCTACTATCTTCAGTCGTATCCGAGTGTTTTTCTCAATTATCTGAGGATATTAAGTGTTCACACAGCAATCACGATAAGAAGAAGAGGATTCGACCAAGGTGAGGAGGAGAATAGGGTTCCAAAGGACAATACATACCTGATCATCCGAAGCGAATGATGGTGGATTCGAGTTGGAGTCAAATTTCATGTCCGGGTGTATCAGCTAGATATGAGAAATTCAGAACATGAGTTACACCAGATTGCACAAGAGGCTTTACCCACCTGATGCGATACAAACACAGTCAATGGTCCAACGTCCGCGAAAAAGCCCATCTACGCGACGTCGCATGAGTCTTCCATCCGACTCACACGTCCCAAAGTTGCAAGTCCAAATGCACCACGAAACACTCACCTTGTTCACATTGTTCACTACACCGTCCACCACCTCGCCCTTAAATGGCTTATACACAATCGCTCGGTATCGCGTAACGAACTCTGCCTGTCCACTCCCACTGAGCACCATCCCTTTCCCAATGTCAAGGATCGACACCACTGCGATAATGTACCCGAATTGACCAAGACATGTTCCTTCGACGTCGCTGTACAGCTTTGATTCGAGGAAACTGAGCATGCGCGGGCCGAAGTAAGAAGGGTGGAGGAGGATCGTATGTGTTAGCTCTTTCTTGAGAGATGGGTAAATTTCGCATTGTGAGTGGGAACAGGATAGATGGAAACAGAAAGAATACTTACGATGAAGAACATGGTGATCAGAGCAAAGGCCAAAAGGAAACTGAACCCGAAGCAGAAGAGCACAAGACATTCACTGGATTAATCTCATTCATACATTTTGACTAAAGTAGCATGGCCGACTAGCTCAGTTGGTTAGAGCGTCGTGCTAATAACGCGAAGGTCTTGGGTTCGATCCCCACGTTGGCCAGTTGAATGTTTTTTCTGTTAGTTGTCGATTGACGTTTCGTTCGAGGTGAAGACGGGTTCGCCCTGGAAATGGAACCAACGCGGTGCGGCATGTCGTTTTCATTTCAACAATGTCTCTTCTACTTCCTCATTTTTATCATAATTTCTTTTTCTTCCAAGTAATGTACCAGTTGTATCTTCACATCTCTCTCTGACTCCTGATTGATCCTACCGCAAGTCTACGGAGTGTAATTCAAAATAGTTGCAAATGATTCAATGAAGCCAATCATTCATGGCCCTCAGGGTATGGCGGTATGTTCTCTGATTAAGACTCGTCACTATGAGGGCTTTCCTTCATCTACCGATTCATAGATTGTTTATTCTCTTTCGACGAAGAAGAAAGGACGGAAGATGCAGCCCACGCAAAAACTCACGTCGAGAAGGGCAGGTAGAGTCCTGTGGAAAACTTGGGAGGTGCCATGGATGACGGTCGACGGACCAACTATGCCTCGGGCTTTCCTTGATGAAGCTACCCAACTTTGCTCAATATGAATCCAGCCTTGCTGGTAGATAAACGGTCTAACTTCGTCTCAAAGGCTCTGAACACTGTCTGCGTTGTATCGCAAGGTGAAAGTAGTCAAAGCCTGTTGTCAGTTCTATTACGCTATTACGCTAAAGCAGTGATCTAACTTTCGAACTGTATGAATGGTGACAATACACACTGCGAATATTCTACGCATTAGATACCTGCCAAAGTTTCCTCGCCAGTTGCTTCGTCCATGATCCTGCTTGCGCACAGCCTGGTGTCTGGAGATCTGACGTCAGACCAAGAACACAAGAGGCCCAAAAATGCTGGACGTGCCGTGGCCTTCTAACACTTTGACGTAGAACCCAACAACTACTTCTGTGTAAAGCATGGAAGGAAAGTAGGGGACGTCGAGTGCAATCAAGTCCGGTGCTCAGCGCTCAGTTCCGAGGAGTCGTTCCCAATGTCAGTCGCACTTTCAATTGCTATAGTCATAAATCTTCGCGGACAATTGAAAGTGATGAGAGTAAGATAAATTGGCGTACATTGACCCTCTTGTTGATTTTTGAAAGTGCCTTTGGAAAGTGCTTGCTCATACTCATCGATTAGCCCAAGTTACATAGCACCAGCTGCACTTTGAAGAGAAAACCGGAACGCCGATGAAAGACAAATGCGACTAAAATCTCTCGGGCCTACGCTGACAATGTGATATGTGATTTGACAGTTTCAGGTTGAACCGTAAAAGTTGAGATAAAGTGCAATTCTCAAAATAAAGGAGACTTTAGAAACTTGAAGGGCATCCGAACCTTAGTGTAATCAGGTATCATCGAAAAAATATTTGAGTCCTATCAACTTTACATGAAAGTCCTAGAAAACGTGTTGATGCAATCTCGCCGATACAAATACAACGATTTCGTTCATCTTGCAATTCAAAGCTTAGAAGCGCCGTTGCCCTCGAGGAAGCGCTTCTCAGCCTCTTCAAAGTTGATCACGGACCAAATGGCGTTGAGGTACTGCAGACACGCTTAAACGATGTAGCAATCAGACGGCCATGGAAGACTTACATCAGCCTTGACATTAAGATATTGCAGATAGAAAGCATGCTCCCAAACATCGACGCCGATAATGGGGACATGGGTGAGAAGAGGATCCTGATTAGCAGTCGTAACAATCTCGAGACGTTTGGTGGAGGGATTAAGACCCTGATCAACGCGAAACATTAATCGATGATCGATCAACGAGATCCGAGAATATCGTTAACGTACAAGCCATCCCCAACCAGATCCCTGAATTGCAGCGGTCGTAGTGTTGAACTCCTTCTTGAAGTTGTCAAGACTTCCGAAGGCGCTTTCAATGGCAGTCTTGAGTGGTCCGTCCTTCAGGACACCGCCGTTGCCCTTCTTCTCCGAGGCAGCGGGAGCCATATTTTTCCAGAAGAGCGAGTGGTTGATGTGTCCTGATCGACGATTAGCATGTCAAAACATATTGCTGCAAATCTGTCTACGCGATGCATACCTCCTCCGTTGAATTTGAGGGCAGCCTGAAGAGCGATGCGTTCTTTGGGAGTCGCTGCTTTGGCATAGGCAGCCTCAGCGGCATTTAGGGCGTTGACGTAGGTCTGATGGTGCTTCTTGTGATGAAGTTCCATGATCTGACGAGAGATGAAAGGCTCAAGAGCATCGTAGGCATACGGGAGGTCTGGGAGAGTATTCGACATGGCGGTGAGAAAGTGAGATGTTTGAGCGGAGTCAGACTTATAACCGAGTTTTTGTGTTCCCACACCACGCCAACGGCATCTATTGCGTATTCTCAGACGTCTTGCGCCACATTTCGTCATTTGTAGTGAGTCCACTAATACTTAGCTTATCTTGTATAAAAGTATGAAACCACCGAAAGAATATGCCATTCTACACAAAGCCTAAGCTTTCAATCCAAGTTCTTCCAACGTCTCCGCACAAACACTCAACCACGCTTTCCCAAGTTTCTCAAAGTCCTCCAACTTGGTTCAATCAGGTTAAGCATACATGAATGCGACCATATGGAAAAGAATCTCTACCTCGTTCCAGACCTGAGTACTGCATCGAGTCCACCAGCGGCCATTATGATAGAAATGTGCGGAATACACCTTGTACTTGATTAAGAGTTTCTCTTTGAAACTTGAGTCTATCTCTTGTGTTGGTTTGACGGTCTGAGGGAACGGCAGCTCGACGTTGACCTGAACAAATTTTATCAATCATTGACTACTTTTGAATTCACAGGAGATAGAACCATATTGAGTGTGAGATCACCCTCCGGATCCATGACTTGAGTCCCGAAGATCTCCGCGAGACGCTTTCCGCCTTTTAATGCAAGGTCGTGACAGTATTCGTTGATCTTGTGTTCACCACCAAGCCAATTTCTAAAGTTCAAGGCTATCACATTCTCATCAACCTGGAGACAAAAATTAAAGGCTTTGCACTTACCAGGTGTTACACTTAAGAAGGGAGCATAATCGATGGTTCCATTCCCTGCGCAATCGTGGTAGGATGGTGAACGGACAGATACATGGAAGGACTTTACATTCCCACTGGAGATTGAATTCGCCATCTTTCCTGTCCGATGTCGAGGTGTATGAATTAGACGTAGGGATAGATGACTTAATGAGATGTTGATTCCTACATTCGCGCGCGTCGCAAATCGGTATGGATCATGAAAGCGAAGATAAACGTACCGCTTGGGGACATAAAGCACTGCAACCGAACGTTTGGCAGACAGCCACTTGTGGCAGTTCTGGAATCGAGGGACTTGTTTGAACGCTAGATCAAACGTAGAAACCATATTTGAGACTGTACCGAGGTCCAAAAATCGGGCTGAGCTTTGCTCAAGTTAATGTCGGTCTCTTGGCCAATTGAATGTGCGGCGTCTATCACGGAATAAAAACCTGCTTCTTTGCAGACCTTGACGAGTTCTTGCCAGGGTAACTTGACACCAGGGTTAGAAACGATGCTATCTATGACAACGACTGTTTTTTTGTCCTTGATAGTCGGATTAGCAGCGACGAAGTCTTTGAAGCTGGAAATGATGTCTTTGTGGGTGGTTGGGAACTGCAGAGCAAATTGCTTGATAGTAGGGTGCGGCTTGACGTCACCAATGTAACGAATCGTCTTATCTATAGATCCGTACGTGGTACTACCTATGTGGAAGTCGTGTCAACAGAGCAGAACGGGAAGGGAAAGGACTCACATCCGACAATAGTATCGCCATTCTCCCATTCGAAATTACGCAGGACAGTGTTGACCCCCATAGAGGCGTTTGCAACAAGAACGACTTCGTCGATGTCTGCTCCGATGAGTTGCGCGATACGACGCCGTACATCGATCAAGAGAGGCCGGAAGTGAAGGCGGTGGAAAAGGTCCGGATTTGCCTCAATTTGTAGAGTAAGCTTGTGGATAGCATCCAAAACAGGCACTGGAGTCGAGCCATATGAACCTAAAGTCAAATGAAAATAAGAGCAAGAGATCTAAGCGACTTTACAAGGAAGTTCACCGTTATTGAGGTTGATGTATTCGGGATCGAATGCGTAGTACTTGAGAACCTCGTGTCCGAGCTTGGGAGGCGCTCCTTTCAATAGACCTGAGTGAGCAGAATCTGCCATCGGAGGGCTAGGAACCAGAGAGAGATAGTTTCCCCACCATTGCAGAGTACATAGCTTTTTATAGCACCGAATGCCCAGGGTATACCAAGGATGATAAGATAAGATTGTCAAGTCAACGCACACATGACTACATGACTCGGATGACTGTAAGTAACGGTGTCCGAGTCGATGAGTGTCGTCGCAACGGACTCATTCGCTGGTGTCGATTAGTTGTCGTTACCCATGACGTAAAACAAATATCTAGATTTCTACTTTTTGCATCGAACTATTGTAGCACGAATGACATCTGGTCACTGCAAGTCAATCAGCAAAGTACTTGAAGGACCGAGTTGTAATCCTGTTCCAAGTGTACCCAACAGAACCATACAGTCAAAAGGCAGAACAACCGAAAAGATACCTGTCCAGCTGTGGCACACTATACATGTAGCTTACGGAGATGCTGTAAGCCAAGCGTACACAAGTACTACTAAATGAGTCACGAAGCACACGCGAATGACTCCAATTCGTGTCTTGAAGTCAGCTTTCAGGGTCGCTCAAGCATTCAGGTGTTACGATAGTATGTAGACAAAATTTAGCACGATCAATCGTCCGTACTTGGTGACATGTCAAATAACTTTTTGCTGTTTGTGCGAACGGGGAAGGCTGTCAAATATGCTTAGCTGCAGATTAGGTGGCGGCGGCAGCAGTGAAACGGGGAGAAGCGGGACACGTTTTGCGCTAGGGACGATTGTGTAGTCGCGTTTGGAACATACCACGCGATTGCCAATGCTTCAGGTAAAACCCTGCCTCATGTTGATGGGAATGTGGTAGAGCAGTACCATACGCCACATAACACGTTGTAATCCGGATGCACAAATTTGTCGGTCCCGGTATCAACGTTCAACATTGAATGAGAAGGTCCACAGCAGAGCTACGTGCGAAAACTGCCGTTTCGTAACTAAGCAGTGGACATATCATGAGCCCGTGTAGGACTTCGACCCTAGCTCGTTCGGAATACGGCGTTTCTGAAAAAGGCAACAACCTTTGCTTTAAGCTTCAACAAAGGGAGAGTTGTCTCATCTCACACAGGATTCAGATCACTTTGAGGCTCCAGTGATATGGAAAGACCTGGAAAGTCGAGTACTTATCGATATATCGTCGCGGCCACGAGGTACCAACTTCACTTAAGCAAGGAAATTCACACGCCCTATCCTTTCTCTCTTCTTTCTTCGTCGTGTCTCCAGATGGACCTAGAGTGGGACTGAATGCACAAATCCGCAACTCGCGTAGTTTATACTTCTCACTTCGATGATTTTGGTCTATGCGAAGTCAAAGAGCCTCTTCGAACATCAAATGTATTGACTTCCTGCGCCAATGCTTAAAACTCTAAAAAAATGGGACAAGACTACAGTGCACGTTGAACATGATTGAAAAGATTTGGCTCTTCAGATGTCTCGTAAGGAGGTCTTGTGGTTGAAACGTTGAGCGTTGAAACGTTCGTTGAACCTCTACTGTTCAAGAGAAGTTAGAGACAATGCCATACTTCGATATTAGCTTACGAATGCGTGGATCCGCCGCTGCTTCCCCGGACTGACTTCCTTTCCTTGCCTTTAGGCTATTGTGGAAACTTCTTGCTATCCTTATCTCCGCATGTTACAGACACCTCGTGCCTGTGAGATCTTGTCGTCATCCGAAGACCCGCTTATATTTGACACAATGTTGACCTTGAAAATTGCGCCCACTTCCTCCCCATCTATTGAGTGACTGACAATGGCTGCACCGTCGTTGGTCCTGGATAATACGTTCGTGGGCCTTCATTCTTCGTGTCCTGTTTGTCAATGATAGTCCTTTCAGCCTGGGGGCCGCTTATGTTGGCGTTGTTGTCGCTGCAGCGTAAGTGTTCATACTCATACTCAAACGGAAGATTTGACGTGTCCTTTATACTCGTCTCGCAGATTACACGGAGGTAAGGCTCCTTGGGCAACTCTGGTTTGCTCCCTCGACACAACTCCCTGCAGTTTCATGTGTACAAGCCTGGTACTATTTTACCCACCAAAAGGACACTTGGCCAACCAAGACGCTGGTAAGGCTCAAACTGTTCTTTCCCCTGATCTCTGGAGTTGAAATGTGTCAAGGTCGCTGCCGTCATGCTGTTCGACTCTATACACCAGATATTGATATCTCATACAGGTGATCATGGTACTCTGTCGTTCATCTGTGATTCCTGATATTTCTGTTGTAGTCTACATCTACTTGGTAAAAAACTACAACAACCCGCCGTTTCTTGCCAATCTCGTCTGGTGAGCGTCGCCTGGCATCTGACAATATTTCTAACGACTTGCAATCTTGTAGGAGTATGCTCGTATGTCTTACAATGCCCACTCGAGCTATCCTATAGCCACTAATTACCCGCTCTTCTTATCGAGGTTGAGGTCTTATTCAATGTTCGAGTCTTGCTGACCGTCGTATCTTGTGCTCGCTGACTCCTACCGTTGTAGGGATTAACGGCATTGCTTGTTCAAGGGTGCGTTTGCTGATTCTTTCTCGATGTTTCTTTTTCACTGTGGGCTCGTTTCATAGCTTCCTGACACTCAGAGTATGGCGGCGTAAGTTTCCAGTGCAAGAATCAATGTACCCTCTTCACTCATTGCAATGCCAGTAAGCAACAAGAACGTATGGTTGACCAGTACTGTAGTGCGTCCATATACACGTCTCAAATATGTCGCCCGTGGTGAGACGTTTGTGCTTTTTCTAGATTCTTCTGGTCGCAGCTGAATTTGGTAAGATTCGAGTTTATGCCTTCGCGTAGTTCTAACAGTTCTTCGCCTACAAAGGGTGTGTTGTTGGTGCGTCCTTGTATCCGCGCTTTGTTGATGAGTAAGTTTCACCGATTCGTGTCTCGATCAGCCTTCGGTACATTGTCGTATGTCCCCCCGCTTCACTTCCAAGTCCTCAACGTTCAGCCATCTTTTAAGACTTCAATTCAAAACCTTTATCGAACTGCAGCAGCTCAAAGTCCGTGTTTTTTATTCATGATACTTACTTTTCTTCACTTTTGTACAGTCTCTCTCAATTTCTGTCAATGGTCTCGCAGCGGCAGGAGATGTCCTTATCGCATTGATCTTATGTACCCTACTCCACAGATCACGAACGGGTTTCCACCGGTATGTCACTTCTAGAACAGTGCCCCCTATGCTCAGAATCAGACAGATCGGACACGATGATAAACAAATTGGTAAGATACCATCTCCGAGGAGATATGGATATCTACTCACTAACACTAGATTCTGTTCGCTGTCAACACTGGCTTCCTGACGAGGTCAGTAGCCATTTTAGTCCTTCTCTTATCCATCCTCGGGTTTACCATTTGGGAAGTCTGTGCGCCGTTGCTTCTTTGATTTCCGTAAGTCTTCGCATAATTGTCTATTCTATATCGAAAGGCTGATTTACAATTCATTACTGAAGATCGTCGTTGCAAGCAACACCTTCTTGTACATTGCCTTCTACTTCTGCATCGGTCGGCGTGTGTGATTCTCATTTTGTCCATCAGCAATTGAATTTCTGATAATGTCACTCATATCGTTGAAGTTTATTCAAATTCTCTTCTCGCCACACTCAATGCTCGTAAGATGATTCGTGGCTCCGCCGACGGGATTCACAGTACAAGCGAAAACATCTCCCTCCCTCTCCGGGACTTACCCAAGAACGGTACAATCTTTTCGAGGGTGAAAATATTTATACTCTTCTGGCATGGGCGTGGCAAGCCTCTAACGACATCTCATGATCGGTCCCTCCAGCGTCCGACCAACATTTCTATCAAGATTAACACAACGAAAGAGTTTGCAACTGACTCGGATCAGGGACATGAACTTCGTGACGAGGAGAAGGGAGATCCCGACTCTGGAATAGTGTGTCACTTTAAATTTGTCTTCTATCTCTAAATCGCAAACAAACCCTCATATAGTCTGCCGCTGGCTCGTCCAGATGCCCATCTGCCACCGACATTAACGATGGATCGCCCTAATTGTACCAGGGCTATGACGCTTTTATTTGTTCACGCATTGCTTCCACTTTTATTTTGTATCAGGTAGCGCAGGGCGTAGACCGCGGCACTGATGTAGACCCAACACCTTTGCTGGCAACTGCATGTCTTGACTACATATCTGTTTATTACTTATGTATGTATAGTTGTAGAATAAAACAGTGTTTTATTTTTAGTATACAGGGATTAAATAAAGTAAGTCAAAGTAAGATCGATATAGATACTGCTCATCCTCAGGTCATTCCAATTAGTGTGGTCGACTGAGGGGAGATCATCGTGTATCCTAGATAGGTAACGAAATCCTGGATGCTGAGTCTTGTTGAGGAACGACTGGATCGTCCTCGGTACAATACCCAAATATCTTGTTGCGATCGGGCGCATCATAATAACACCGTAAGCATGCCACACCATCAGGATATCACACATTTCATATTTCCTTTGTTACCGTGGCCACGTACCTAAACAATGGGAACAGAGAATATATATACAATATATGTGCCATAGAGCACCCTCAGTCGATTCTATTATGGACTGACATCACTACCACTGACAGAATCTCCATCAGCATCTTGGTCAGATTCTACTTGTCAATGCTTGACAAAATGACTTAAACCTCATGCTGCCTATTTGTGTTTTGCTAGATACTCTTGCTGTTGGTGTACACATACATTCTCTTGGCATATTTCCCTCTCACAACATTGTTGCTCCCCATGAAGCCATTATTGACAAGCTTTCTTGAGCCACAAAACATTCATGTGTGGCTTTGGAGGAGGGGTCAAAACTCTGTGTCTGAGACAAAAAATATCATTGTTACTATAAAATGAGTGTTTCAAGTAACCATTCACTTTCAAGGAGGTAAAACAATGTGAGGATATTATAATAAAAATTTTTGAAAGGAAAATAGACCATCAGGTATGTTCCACTGAGATGTAGAGCTGAGTGCAAAATGATCCTTTCAAAAAAGATGTTAGCTAAATAATATATCACAAACATTAATGCATCTGAACTGCTATATATATGATGAACTCAGGAGTGATAGATGTTATATCAAATATATCCACAATATGTCCAGGGACTTCTATTTTGCTCCATACATCTCTCATTCTACTCTTTTCATTTTGCTCTGTTTTTCAAAACCTCCAGGGCCTCAGAGTTCTCCACTTGTCTTTGCTTACCACCACTATGATTTTTCTGACCCATTAACTCTGGCTTCCTATACCCATTTTGTGGCCTTGGCATGGTTAGATCTTTGTTCATAATCTATAAGGATCTATAAGGTGTAGCTGAACAACATAACAGACCTCTAGAAATTTTTGGAGGTGATTTTTTTTTTGAACAGACCTTGAGAGCATTTAGAATTTCCATTTTTGGCATGGCCAGAGGTTAGAGTCAGTTCTGTCATTTTATACAGCTCATGCTTCCACCATTTTGCTAATGCACTGTACCTGGGGGCAGAGAGTCTTAGACTTGTTCTTGTTGGATTTTCCTCTGTCAGGTAATTAGTTTCAACTAGATTGTTGTTTCTGTCTCTGATTTATCCTTTAGATTTTCTTCTGCAAGCTGTGTGATTGTGACAACCTTCAGAGGTTGCCCTTACACAATTGGTCACTTTAGCATTGACTTATCTACTTTATCTGCCTGATTAATGTCAGATTCTGCTTGTCAGATTCTGCTGACCACAGGGGCTCAGTCCACTGGGCGAGTACCTTACATGGTGATCACCGTGTCCACAGACGCAGAACACTAGTAGGGCGTGAGGTGTAGGAGGCCAAAACAGGGTGGGAAAGGTATGCTGAGGAGTGTCGGCAGTGCCACATGAGTAGGCAAGTGCTGGAGTGGGTGGAGGACGAGTGCTGGGGGGTAGGCGCAAGTCCTGGGGATACAAGAGGGTGGAACAAACGAGCGCTGGTGCGCAAGCGAGTCTTGGAGTTCAAAAGGTGACAAGCGCAGGGACTTAGCGAGTCTTGGGGATGGAAACAGAGATGTGAGGATTAAGTGAGCTGAAAGGGAAAAGGGTTGAGATGAGATAAAGAAAAAGGGGACAGAACAAGTTGAGATTGAGAACTGGAGACAGAAGAGACAAGAGAACTTAGAATTGAGAGAGAGGGAAGGAGCAAGCAGAGTGGAATTAGAGTAAGAGTCAAGATGAGACGAAGCAAGGAAACAATACAAGACGAGTACAATAAGAAACAAAGCAAAGTGGAAATAACAAGACCGAAACATGCAAGGAGACGAGACAGAGACAAAATACAACAAACAGTACGGGAGTTACGGTAATATCAAGACTAGAGTACTACTTACTACTCTTCAACTTATATACTACACAGTAGGTAGGCCCCGGGGCTCAGGCCTGGGTTCCAGTGGCAGGTTATGGCACTGAGGCTTGGGGTGAGACCTGGGAGCCGTGTGGGATGGAGTGGGAGTTGAGACATGTTGCATGGTGCGGAGGTCTTGTACAGAGACATGCGGCGGTGGGATGGTGAGGAGGGGAGTGGGAGTGGGGCATGGTGTGCGGAGGTTGGGTCGGCAATGATGCATGATCGTGATGTGTGATGGGGGTCTTGGCATGGACCAGGGGTGACGGATGTTGCAAGGGATGCCGGGAGTGGCAGTGGCTGGTAGTGGTGATAGGCAGTGATGGCCGGAGGCTGCCGAGGGGGTTGGCCAGGTAGCGGTCTTGGCCTGGAGTGGTCGTGGGGGTTGTTTTTAAAGTCCCAGGGCCAGGGCTGAGTCCCAGGAGTCGGTAGTGGGTCGTGACACTGCTGACTTCAGAAGCCTCTATTCTGAGTGAGGCCTTATGTAGAGGAATTCAATCAGCTACAGATGTGGCAGAGCTATGCAAAGATGCTGAGGAGCATTAGAGATCTCTCCATAAGGGTCAAGGTTTGAATTTCACAGCAAGCCATCAAAGGGACATAGTGTAAAGAGAGCACTTAATATCTGCAGAACTACTTCCACAGAGCTAGCAAGCACCAGTGACAAGTGTGAGTCAAGTGGGTGTAGAGGCAGGTAAGAGTCAGACAAGGGACTGGCAGAGCTTAACCAAGTGGTCAGACATTGCTAGAGAGTGAGTGCAGTTTTGTCTACATTAGGCCTAGCAGCCATCATTTCTGGAGGTTCATGGTCTTGAAAATAGACCTCGTGTTGGCCTTTCAAGTGCACAGGCAAGCGATAGACTGGAGGAAATTCTGTGTGCATGTTGAATCCAAAGATGTGCCAGCATGCTTCAGGTGCAGAGATGTATCTGGCATCCAAGTGTTCTTTGATTTCATCTCTCTTATTCCTAGAAATCTCCAAAGTAGTCCTGTCATGGCCTTTGGAGATGTACTTGTAGATCTACTTGATGGCTTCCACTGAGGCACAAATTTAAGAAAAGCACAGTGACTCACTCCTCAGTCCAGTATCATTGACTGAGGGGTTTGTCTAGTGCAGTAGTGTATATATATGTATGTCAGACAATGAAGAGATTGGCACAAAGCAATGGTAGTGATGGCCAGTGGCCCTGTGTAATGAGCAGCTGGTGTGATAATGTGAAATAGTGAAAATACTAACAGGATACTTATAAACTAACACACACATGCCTAGATTAAGACTTACAAGGTATTGTCTAGGTGTCTGGTATATTACTGCTATCTACTGGGATTCTAACATCAACACCCATGCTCTATCTAGGATACTTTACAATGTAACCTTGTCTAACATTCATGCCACTCAAACTCTGCAAGGAAAGTTCCAATACAAAACACTACAGTACATGAACACCATCACAAAAGTCACATTACATTGCTAGAGTAAAGTATTACCATTACTTTACCCCCTGCCTCTTAGCCCAGCATTGTGGCTTGCTAGCAGTATAAACAGAATTCATTCATTTATTCTGATTCAGCTGTATTAGTGTGGGTCCTAGTTTCACTGTTAGTGTCTTTGTGAGGTATGTCTCTGTGTCCACCGTTTTCAACATTGGGCTTACAGTTTTTTTCCATTTTGGGGTACATCAAGATGTGTTATTACTACCTCCGCTGGCCTCAGTTTCAAGGCCAGTGTATCAATATCATACCTTATTGTCAGAAACATGGTTTATTAGAGAAAGAAAATATGACACAATGAACTGATTAGTTCTTTAAAGCTTTGGAGATTATCTTGGAGAGGTGAGCATGTCCAAAATATTTGAGAGAAGAACTGTGTTGATTGCTTAAGGCCCAGTACTTGGCTACATAGAGTTTATATAGGTAACTGAATGAAGGAAAAGAGGAATAAGGAATATTGTAAATAGAAAAGGTTTTAAATAAGTACGATGCAAGAAAACCCACATATTAAAAGGAGAAGTAATGATGTAATAGTAAGAAAAGGAGGAGTGTTCTGAAGCTTAGGAGAAGTTGACGAAAGTAAGTACATGGATCAGAGTTCGGCGGAGACTTTAGCAGAATTTCTTGACACTTATAAGTCAGGCTTACATGGGGGCTGCCAATTGAGTCACGAGAAGTTTCTGCCTTGCCTCGCTTATCCCTCTTACAATGTGGCTGTAGTTTGGGGAGGAAGAACAAGGCTCTAATCATCTGAGTTTTTCTTACAACTTGGAGTAGAATAAACCGACTCCTTGTACCTGATCAACCACCATTATTGGGCAGAGCGGACTGCCCATTACATTGGTCGTTCCGGAGTACTCTATATCCTCATTCTAGCCATCATTCATCATCCACATCCAAACTTCCATAATCCTTATCCGTTTTCACATCTTTGACGTACTCGCACAGACAGTTCAGAATCACCACCGATTTGTCGCGATGTTTAAATTTGAAGCAGTTTTCTGCCAAACGTAGACTTTCAAGGGTAAGGCCCATTGAGCTTCGACGCTTCAGGCAAGACACAATCTGGTCTATGGCCTCCTGTCCTGGGGCATCGTTTTCTGTAAAGATCTAAATGTCATGGATCATGAGGTGAAAATCAATAGTTGTCTCCCGTCCAAGCGCCTCGAACAGAGAAATTCTGTTTGATGACGCGCACCAGGATCCGAGTCTGATGGTTCTAAGGGCTGGGATACAAAACAACACCCATTGACTTGCCAATTTAAAATCTCTACCAACGTATATGATCGATAACTAGTCCAAGTGGAGTGATTTCCAGAGGGCTTCCAGATCTTGCGGTTGTTTCCAAATGAATCTGAAAACCACGGTACAGGAGTGTGAGCGACCGGGCAAGCATATACGAAATCGTAGTGGATCGTCGAGCACGAGCTCTTGCACTTGTCCATCACAGTTACTCTCAATCTTCCGTGCCAAATGTCTGAGGGCAGTGTGCGTAGGGATTCTGTCCGTGTGTATACTCTCAATTCTAAGAGTGATTTTGTAAGCCGTTCTTGAGGAATCAAGGTGATCGAAGAAGGAAATACAATCAAACAAATTACAAGAGATTGTGATGCGGACCAAGTATTGCGTGTGTACTGGTGTCCGTGATGGTGTATCGCAAAACTCGTATAATCGCTTGATACTTGTAACCGAGAAATCTTCTAGTAAAGGCGTATGTTGAAGCATGTCCAGAAGTCCGTAAACTGTTGGCTCTATCTCCTCCTTGAGGTAGGAAATATCCAAGGTTCTGAGGTTCGCAAAGCATGAAGTCTTCCATGTTACAGCGCACCCGAGCAAAGTGACGTGCCGTAATTGTGGTGGCTCCAGAAATAATTTTATGTTTTCCGAGTGCCCTCTCCACTCAGCATATATTTCGAGGTGTTCTATCATGGAAGCGGGCTGTCGAAGCAACTCGAGAAGTGCGACAAACCTTTCTCGGCTCGTGTAATTATGGTATGGAGGACGAACACGTTCTCTGGAAAGGTCACATAAGGATCCAGGAAGGAATCCCGAATCGAGCCTAAGCTTCTTGATGCGTGGCAGATAATTGTGCAACATTTCCTCCATGACAGCGTCACACTTCGAAGGCCGTTACGATTCTGTTGAATGTAAAACTCCACTATACAATCGTTAAGGGCGCGTTGTGTGAACGTGACACCATCTCCTCCCCCCACGACATTGTAAAAGGATAAACGCGACCGCGACGCTAGTCCGCACTTATATCACGTGTGTTCGGGGCACGCCACCTCTCAGTTCGTTACCGCTTGACGCGCGTGAACTAAGGTATGTATATACCATAATATCACACTTTATACTTACTCCTATTACCTAGTAAACTTTGTTCTATCTAGCGCGTCATTTCTGATAGACATGTCATTGATCGGTATGTTCGA
Source organism: Termitomyces sp. T69sscA (assembly GCA_017657225.1). Classification (NCBI taxonomy): domain Eukaryota; kingdom Fungi; phylum Basidiomycota; class Agaricomycetes; order Agaricales; family Lyophyllaceae; genus Termitomyces; species Termitomyces sp. T69sscA. The sequence goes on from JAGGAQ010000071.1 coordinate 34,725, forward strand.
CCATAAGTCTGCACTCGACAACGCGACTTTCCTCCAGTGGGAGCACACATGAGAAACGCTCCTTATGCAATGTATATATATGTCTTCTGAACCAGCATTGAGAAAATGCCGCTTCAAGAAAGATTGCATGGAGGATCTCAGGAGGAAGTCGACATGTTATGGTCAGTGTATTGTACCGTCCATTGTAGTAGTTCATCGTTGATTGATGTTTAGTGATCTTCTCTTGAATGTATGGAAAAGCAGATGCTCAGATTTCAGGCTTTGGAAATGTTCCTTCCACCTTGGGGTCCATGAAGGAATCTGTCACAATTTCTGTCAGTTGCAGTGAGTAAATCATGCCTGGCTTACTTTGCGTGTCAAACAATCCAAGGAGTGAAAAATGATTCGTTCACGCAAGCGGAACTTTCCAAGTACAGCTCGAAGGATTAACGCCTCTGTGACTATAGGAGGGTGGGTTCGACAAAAGTATAGTATACGTAACCAAAATTATTGAGGAGGTGAGAGAGCATTCACAACATGCCTAGACTCCCAGCGCATTGATTTGCCTTGAAGCAAAAACAAAGAATAAGGGACGGATCAACAAGAGAAGGCTGGGTGAGAGAATGAGTTCATATTCTCATCATCTGGCTGGTGAGTCTTACCTTGTTTTTCGCAGAGCAAAGAAAAATTAAACCGGATGTAAATAAATTAAAGTGATGAAGATGGCTCGGATGATGCTATGCTGTAAGAGAGTATGTATGCCCACCGACAAGTGAGACACGGCTTTCAGGGCAGCCGAGTGGCTTGAGAGATTTGCCTGAAAAAAGGCTCCTCACAACCTTGTGGCCAACGTGGGGATCGAACCCAAGACCTTCGCGTTATTAGCACGACGCTCTAACCAACTGAGCTAGTCGGCCTTGAAAGTTGAGTCTCGAGGGCTCTACAGGCCGGAGTGTACCGGGCATGGGCTTGGGCGATGGAAGCGAGCTCGCTGTCATGATCCCTCCTGTAGTTTGCGGCGACCCACTTGCGCCACTCACTCCGCAGTCGCGGCGCACATTCATCGCGGCTGTGCTCGACGCCTGCACGCCCGATGAGCTGCTGTTCATCTCCCGCACGCTCGCCCCGCTGCTCAAACGCGACGCCATTTCTGCTCTCCCGCCCGAGCTCGCGCTCTCCATCCTGCGCTTCGTCGACAGCCCACGCACACTCGTGCGCATCGGCGCCGTGAGCAGCAGGTGGCGCGCACTCGCGGGCAGCGACGAGCTGTGGCAGAGAATGTGCGCGCGGTGGGGGTTCGACGTGGGCTCGCCCTCGCACGCGCACTTCAAAAGCTCGTACACGAAACGTGCGTCTCGCGTGCCCGCGTGCCCGCCCCTCTGACCCTCCCCAGTCCAGCGCTGGACGCACGGCGGCCGCCTCCTCCGCACGCACCGCCTCCCCGTGCTCTCGTCCCCGCCCGACGCGCCGTCCCGCCGCCAGCCCGACTCGGGCGTCGTCACCTGCCTCGCCCTCGACGCGTCCTGGATCGTCGTCGGTCTCGCCAGCTCCCGCATCCACGTCTTCAGCGCAACGACCGGCGTACTCGCGCGCACCCTCGTCGGCCACGACAGCGGCGTCTGGGGGCTCTGTCTCGTCAGTGCGCACGGGAGACCGCGAGACGACCTGCGGAGGAAGAAGCGCAAAGACGAAGATACGACCACGGAACTATGGCGGTCCCTCCCAAACGCATTAAAGACCGCCGTGGGCCTCGACTGTGAGGACGGGGACGAGGACGGGGACGAGGGCGATCACACAGGCACAGGCGCACACACGAACAAGTACACCCCCGAGCGGCAGAGCGACCCGTGCTTCGCATCCGAGGGGTGGGGCCAGCCCAACGCGCTCGTCGTCAGCGGGGGCTGCGACAAGGTCGTCCGCGTCTGGGACGTCCACTGTGGGTGCGTCGCTCTTCCCACCCTCCACACCCACTCTCTCACGCCCCCACAGACACTGCATCTACGTCCTCGCAGGACACACCTCGACGATCCGCTGCCTGCGCACGGTGCACGGGCGCGCGCTCGCCGTCACAGGCTCGCGCGACGGCACCCTGCGCACATGGGACATCCGCCGCGGGCGCGCGCTGCGCGTCCTCGTGGGCCACGTCGGCAGCGTCCGGTGCCTCGACGTCAACGGCGCTCGCGCAGTCAGCGGGAGCTACGACACGACTTGCCGGGTGCGTGGTGCTGCGGGCCCGCGTTCTGTGGGTCGAGCTGAATCTGACGCAGGTGTGGGACCTCGACACGGGCGAGTGCCTGCATGTCCTCGCGGGGCATTTCCACCAGGTGTATGCGGTCGCGTTCGATGGCGTGTGCGTCGTCACCGGCGGGCTCGACACTACGATCCGCGTGTGGGACGCCGAGTCTGGGTGAGTCCATGCTAGTGCTCCTGTTTTGCTGGTACCGGTGTGCTGATGTCCCCACTCGCACCCTCACCAACACCTGCACTCACTTGATCATACCGAACGCACACCCGCACGCACGTAGCACCTGCCAAGCGCTCCTGCAGGGCCACACGGCGCTCGTGTGCCAGCTGCAGCTCTCGCGGCGGCACGGCATCCTCGCTACCGGCGCGTCAGACGGGCGCGTGATCGTCTTCGCACTCGCTGCGGATGACCATGACTACGACACATGTAAACACGCGTACGCAGACGATGACGGCCAGGGACGGGTCCCTCCGTCCCCGCTCCCGCTCTCGCTCACGGACGTCGATGCAGAGGCGGACGTGGACACGGATGCAGATGCGCCGCCCGCGCCGCAATCATACTCCCGGCCCCAATCGCGGGTGCCCACACCCACATACACCCCGCACGCGTACCCGCGCGCCCACCCATCCCACCCGCGCCCGCGCCCGGGCAAGCGCACGCCCGCAGCGCCGGCTCCCTACACGACGCTCTACCGCCTCTCGGCGCACGCGTCCTCCGTGACGGCGCTGCAGTTCGACGCGCGGTTCCTCGTCACGGGCGGGCACGACGGGTGCGTGTGTGTGTGGGAGACGCGCACGGGGCGGTTTGTCTGCCGGCTCGGGGGCGCTGGCGCGCGTGTGGGCGAGGGGGGCGGGATGGGGATGGGGATGGGAGGGGGAGAGGGCGCGGGGGAGGGAGAGGGGGTGTGGAAGGTTGGGTTTGTGGGCGGGCGGGGGGAGGAGCCGGGGGATGTGTGTGTTGTGGCGGGGAGGAGGGAGGGCAGGACTGTGTGTGATTTTTGGGCGTTTGGGGAGACGGCGGGTGGTGCGGGCGTGTGAGCGTGTGAGCCTGTTTGGGGCGTGGTTTGGTGTGGACTTTTTTGTTTTTGTTTTTTGAGTGTTGTGTGTTTTGAGTAGTGTATATATGGTGGTGTTAGTGTATAGATGTAGAACTGGATTTTGCTTGGTTTTAGTATCAATTTATGATTTTATTGGGTACTACAGGCATGATACCATAGTAGTAATTTGATAAAAATCTAAAACGACAAGGCTAGTAAAGGCGACGGATTGGAGAGATTCAATGGAAAGGTATGTCACTATGCTGAAGCAGGTGCCATCGCGCAAAAACCCCAAAGTGAAATGCATAGAAGAACAAAAAAAAACAAACATGTCTGCAGGTGGAGGGAAGGAAATGTCACTTTGCTACCCACCCAATTAGACATTCTCAACGCTCAACCTTGCTAGTTCGTGGTACAGACTTCAGATATCCAGGCTATGGCGTGGTTTCAGGTGCATCGTGATCCTTAGTGGAGCACCTCATTGCTCCATTCCTTTCGTAATGACCAAAATCTTATATATTCGATACTCGTATGAGGATGAATAAGTGACATGTATGCACGTTCTACTGTTGGGCCTCACCAATTCTGACAACACCGAATTCTACTACTCTCATTGGTATGCGTAGGATACAAACGCGGATCATTTCAAACAACGTCTACAGTAATGTTGCGGGTTTCGAGATACGGCTCAAGAATGCCCTATCAGAATGATTGAATTTTCGTCCTCCAAGTCATTTGAGATTATGAAAACTTACCCCGAGCATAGTTAAATGGAGCATCCTTAGCTCAGCTTCTCCCTGCGGAAAAGTTGAAGGAATAGTGACAGTAAAGTTTTGGCCAAAGCCACCGAAGGGAATAGGGTGTGGGTCATATGGTCCATAATATAGAATAGAGCCCATGCCATCGGAGAGACATTGATTAAAAAGGCACGACTTGAGGCCAATCACGACCGCAACTTCAATTGAACGTGTTACTGAGTTCTGGTGACAAGAGATTTCAAGAGATGCGACGCTGGTCAAATAGAATCAACCACAGACCGAACGAGCTATCTCGACGGTGATATTTGATCCTCGGGTGAGAGATGTTCCATCATCGGGGTAGTTTATCAAGGCATACTGGGCTCCGGCGGAAGAAAACAGTACGCCAAGGGCGGCTACAGCGAAAGTAAGGTTCAACTTCATTCGAGGAGTAAGTAGTTTCGCCAGAGAAAGCTTCTGCCAGGATGGAACGCCTCCCCACCCCTTTTATGGGACGAGAGTCAGGTAGGTTAATATAATCTTCAAGGGCACCATAAACACAAAGAAGATGCCTCAAATCGGCCAATGAATTTCCTCAAGAAATCATTCACATCGGACACGAGGAAAGCGCCTGATGAATTCGGATTCTTGCTCGGGATTCTTGCAAATGCGGTTCCCACACGGGTTCGCCTCTGGATGACCTATGACCGACACGGACGAAGCATCTAGGAAGAGAACAACCTCAAGACTGGCAGCTCGATCTACTGGCATGGTCTGCCATTTCCTCAAGTTAAGGAGTCCTCATACTCTCTCAGGCAAGCGGGTGTTATGCCCCCTCACAAACCGGTACATCCAGGTATTCCTCAGCCCTTTGATCAAGTCCTACCAACTCAACCACACCTGCACCCCCTCTCCGGACACTACCCCCGAAACAACCCCAAAGCCCGCCCCGCACACCCGCGGCGCCATATACGACGCCGTCTGGGGAAGCAGGAAGATGTGAGGGTGGGGGTGGAGGTGCAGGCGGAGCACAGGGGAGGGGGAGGGGGCGTGGAAGGTTGGGTCTGTGGGCGAGAGGAGGAGTCAGGGACGTGCGTGTTGTGGCGGCTAGGAGGGAGGCGCGGACTGTGTGTGATTTTTGGGCGTTTGTGGTGGAAATGAGCACGTGAACCTGTTTGCGGCATGGTGCAGCGGTTCGGTCCCCGCTATGGACATGACTGGCAGGACCAGAGCGTGGTTCACTCTGCATAACGGGTCACAGTATTGTAACGAGGTTTGTTCTAACGAGACGGGTAGTCCAACTGGTTCGTTGGACCTTTTCAACGCTCAATTTTGCTAGTTGGTGGTACAGACGCTAGAGATCCATACTGTGGCGTGTAGTGATGTTCCGGCCTGGCTTGGCCCAAAAGCCCCTGGCTTTGGCCTGGCTTGAGGGGGCCCTGGCTCAGACCAACCCCTGGGCCAAGCCCAAGCCCCCAATGGGGGCCTGGCTCAGGCTTGGCTTGGCTCAGGCCACGGCTTATGGCAGTGATAATTTTGTTTGTAGGAATTTTATACCAAACAATAAACATACTATTTCTAGTCGGAAACAAGAACAATATCTAAGCCATCTATATAGTTTTATCAGTATCCGATTCACTGTAAGTATGTCAGAAAAGCATACAGATGAGAACCGTTGACCTACTTGAGGTATTTCAGTTCTGAAATGAGCCGTTCGAGTTTGATCTCGACAAGATTCAAAGGGAATCCGTCTGCCCAATTAACTTTGGACAGGTACGAGCATACAAGTCCCAAGCCAAGCTTCCCTCTGCGTACATGCTCTAAACGTCCACTAGAATCACGGCAGTTCTCGCCGAACATCGCGTCAAACCGGCAATTGAAGGTTTCATGTGGGGTTTCACCTTCTTCTGAATGCATCGAAGTCCATATCTTATCAGTCTTTGTCCCAGGTCTGACGGACAAAGGCAAATTCGACGAGAGGCTGGTAATTGTCTTCACGAGAGACTGAATTGAAGCAAGAGTGGGCATTTTCATGCCCGAAGAGTCAAATAGACAAAGGTTAAGAGAAGGATACTATAAGTACTTACTAGTAAGGCATTCCAACCATTAATAAAATCCATTTCTGGTGCAATGGCATGGCTACGCTGTCACCAGTGAGCATAGTCAGAGCTTAAATCGAAGTTGCGTGAATTAGCCATCAAAGATGTGTCAGCCATCTGATCCATCCCTCCAAAAGCCCCGGCCTGGGCCGTTGGCTTTGGCTTTCCAAGATCATGAGCCAGGCCAAAGCCCTTACCAGGCCAACTCCTCTGGCCTGGCTTGGCCTGGCTCAAATGGGCTTAGCCTGGCCTGGCTCACGGCCTGAAGCCGGGCCAGGAACATCACTAGCAGGACTGCTGCACGGCACCTTCCTCTACTTTTTCTAGACTGCCGTTATTGTCCTCAAGGACAAGAGGCGAGAGACTTACATGTACCACGTATGGCCGATATATTTCAGTCTGTCGCCTTATTTGTTGGAGATATCAGCCATGATACGTAATATCCCACTTAGGTACCATGGTATCGCGCAGTAGTGAGTTGGGAAAGATTAGTATTTTAGTCATAAGGGGACACAATGTATTATACGAACACTCATTTCCTCGACTACTAAAGGGGGGGTTGTGGCTGGAGTACTTGTACTTCAGCCCCGTAGGCCTCGTTTTGTGAAGGGTCGTCTACCATGCCCGCCTGATATAGGCGTTCAATTCGTCTGGGTTTACCTGCGCCAGGGGGGGTTTATAGCCTAGCCATCCAGGTATGTTTGGGAAGGGACAGTTCGGGGTGTCGTGATCGATGGATTTGCAGTTAATGCAAAGGAGAGTGTCTTTGCCGCGTAGGGGAAGCCCGAAACCTGCAGTTGCGGAGAGAAAAGTGCAACAACTGGTAACTGTTGTAGCGTATCATTTCTGAACATTAATAACTGCTCCATCAGTAGCGGAAGAGTCCAATATTGCGTCCCAGTTGTCCTTCAGCTAAAAAGATTGTGATGACGACAGATCAAACTGCCACAGTTGCAGTGACGACAGACCTTGTAAGACAAATTGTTGAAAACCAAAGTCAGTTTGCAAATGGTGCCGTTGCTGAATGCCGGAGAAAGAGCTTTGCGCTGCCTGATACAACAGCATGACACGGTGATCTTAGAAAATAGCCATGGCTACAAACCTGCGGTGACTTTCTCCTTCAGCCCACAACAATCCTCGTCCGAGCTAAGATAAGTGAAGGAAAGCAAATATTTACAACTCGTTTGACGAAAGACCTTGATCGTGACGGTTTAACGAAGTCAAAGGTTTCTTTAGAGTAGAAATGAGTTACAGCTTTAGGATCGGCTATTAAAACCCTCATAGATCCCATTACTTCAAACATCGTTCGATTCTCTTATGACGCGAGTGATACCAAACAAAAGACTTTGACTTGGGGGTCCTCGTAACAATGTTGTTTGAACCCCCGGGTGCCGTCCAAAGAGATCACTTAGCAGCTTGAGGACGAGGCAAATGCTAAGAAAGTATGCGACAACGTCAGTTACACAAAGTTCCAGGACGGACATATCGCAGGTTGTGAATCCGAGGAGAAGGTGAAGCGTTTGAATGGACAACCAACTGGAAGACCGTAGTCTTCACTCACACAAAAGACAGGAAAGGACCTCACTGTCGAATGAGCACGTAGTTACCAATGTCGACAGATTATATGCGTGTAGAAAATAAGGTTAACTGAATCATTAGCTCAAGTCAATCTAAGTTTCAAGAAGAAAGAAGTAAGTCCTCAATGTCGGCACGAGATATCCATGTCTGAATAAGGTGTACATGTCCAAGTATCTGTAAGTCGTAATCCAGGATCACAGATAAATTCTAGCATGGTCTGGGCTGCTCAAAGGATGACTCTTTCCAATCACTAATTTACTTCTTGTCGCACAAATGCTTCGCGGAGTTCCTCTTCAGTTTTTTTTTTTTCACTGAAGGCGCCGGTTTGCATACCGGATTTCTAGATTTTCCTTATCATGCTGCCAGATTTGGGCACATATATGCTTTCATCTGTGGACCAATCGACGCCAACCATTCGAATTCTTGTTTCCATACAATAATCTTCGAACATACAATATCTTCACTCAATCGGGATTTCCTCTTCTCTCCCTTCCCAGTGCCCATGTGTCCCAGCTTAGGTACAATAGCTTATGGCGACTATCTTGCGATTATGGCATCTTTAGTTTCTAATGAACGCGCCTTCTCATTTACTGGGATTGTAATCTTCTAACCGCCTCAAGTCAAAGCTTTTCGATTTCTTAAATGGTCTTTTTGATAAAGATCTATTGTTTAGTGAGGTTCCGTGATCCTCGTCTCTTTTGCCGTCGGCTCGCCTGATGCCCTAGACCCTTTCTTATTATGTATTATTGCTTTGAACAGCGGATATCTCAGACGATGCATTTCTGCGTAGGGCTGTCATGTTAATCCTCGTTGGGTGCAGAAAAGGCCTCCGGCACGATTTTTTGCTGATCGAGGAACTCAGAGAAATTCTCCTCTCAGCCATCAAATTTCGCAGCCTAATTCAGATGCCGTCGATCGATCGGGCAACTCGGCATGACATCACTGCCCCACTGTCCAGATACCTCCTTACTTGCAACTCCGCCATAACTTCTCTTCTCCCATCAACGCCAAAGCGCTAACACATACAAAAGACTGGGTATATACTCACACGTCCCGATCTCACCTCGTCCAAGCACATACAACACACACCACAGTACGCAGCACACGACACATATCCATGGCTCCCATCACGCAGAGCTCCACACCCACCTATCCGCCAGCAACCCGCGCTAGTGCCGCTGCCAGTGACGATGTCGTTGCCGAGCAGCCCAAAGCCGGCGAGCGCATGTCGATCGACGGGCCGTCACCGACGAAGGGAGAGGCGAGGAGGCTGAGGGGAGGGTGTATTCCATGTCCTGTGAGTGCCTCATGCTTTGCTTACTCTGGATGTCGGGGTTTGTATGTGGCAAGGTCCTGAGGAACATGTGGTTCGTTTTTAGGACGGCTCAATGTGTTATATTATACCCATCCCATGCTGCTGTCTCTAGTATCGCACTGAGAGACCGCGGACCGGCTGGGCGGGCTGGTGAGTTGTTTATCAATGCCGACAACAAGGAGATCGATCTTAGTCATGAGACCTTAGTCGCCACAAGTAGGGTATCATCTTGATAGAACTGTGTATTGGATGCTATAGTTGGATATATTTAGTACTTCAGCTGAATTGGTCAGCCAATTCCCGCCTCCCTGACCAGTAGGGTGGAATTGTTGGAAAATACTGAGAAGAAAGTGTGGGAAGCCCTTTGAAAGTGCGGCCTGGTGCATTCAGACCCATTTATTTCATAACAAGAGTTATCCCCTCGAAGCCGCGGGTTAGTCTTGCACCTCGTGATAGAGAGTCCTTTACTTTGTGGAGCCTACACAGTAAATTTTCTGCTTTTGTTCCTACCAGTATTTTTCGTGAGATTTTTGTCTTTGATGACTTGTATTTGATTCCAAAATCATTTGGGAGCCTGAGCGTAAATCGCCATCTTAGGAACACTATTGCTGATCCCAGCTGTTTATGGAGAATATGTGTAGAGGTTGGTTCCCCACTACGGAATAACTGGCGGTTACTGGATCCTGGTCCAGTGTGAGTGACTGGTCAAAGAAAGTAATGTTGATGGAGTTGGCACAGTGTCTGAGCCTGGTATATTATGCATTTAAGGTTCGTCGCAAAGGCGGAGTCCAAAGGAAGGAGCGTTTTCGGAGGCCTCTGCGTGACAAGCCGATCCGTCTCCATCCCTTATCCTCGATTCACTCATCAGCCAGAAGCCGATCTCGGCATTGGTGCCAGGGTCTGGCAGTTGCCGCGTCGAGATCAGTAGGACGGACGGTCTGAGACTTCCTGGGGTTGCGACATTCGCCATCACTCATTCTTGCAACCCAGGTGAGCGCATAGCCGCTCTCTCACATCTATCTCGGTCTCACCGCAGGCCCTTTGGTCTGATCTCCCCAGCAGTTCGCTTTTATCATAGTTCCTTTAATTTTCCGATTCTTTTTCTGTGTATAACTTTCGGTGAGACCTCTCATTGGCCACTCGATGAGTCAATCTCATCTCTCACCTCAGTATTTCGAACTCGCCCAAAAGAATTCTATTAAAAAAGTTCAAAATTTTCTGAAGTACGCGATGGGAAGGTCGCGTCGGCACCTCACTTATGTATCTTTTGACAGCTCTTAATTAGCTTGTCTACTAGTTTTCGTCGACCCACCCTCCACTCCCTATATTCTACGTACTTATAGCCGGCCTTTCGCCTACGTCAATATATTCACGCGAGTCACGCTGTTAGCGTGACTCAGTTGGCGCTAACCTTCATCGTGATTAACTGCAGAGGTGTCAAAATTTTCCCGCGCCGCTCGCTGATTTTGAGGCCTCAATTTCCTATGCGCCATCTCACTCGAATTTGTCCCCGTTGCTGACCTCTGGATAAAATCAATCTCTCTGCCATGGTAGCAAAATAAACACCTCGTTTGCGTCAAGCAGACTTTGAAGTCTCCAACACAGCGGCTTATGTGTTTTGAGGGTGTTGGCGAAACCTATCATGGGTTCATACTCTGTGTTCACAATCACGATAGCTTGAACAATGTTCGATGTTTCTGTTTCTTCTTGTGACGTGATGCTACATCGCTTTGATTGTGGTCACTAACATTTTTGGTTACACTAGGCTATCCTTGTTTTTGGGTCTCAGCTCGCGTGAGCTCTTGATGAGATGAACTTCTTCAGTACCAAACGTCAAGCCACTGGGTAAATGACTCCCTGGTCACTGACTGACCAGCCAATCTGATCTTCCAGATAGTACCTTCTCCGTGGAATTCGTGAAAAAGTTTGTCTTGGACTACTAACTGTCAAGTTCACCTATCTCGGAAGAAGAACCTCAATCGACATCAAGCATACTCAGACTTGATAGTGATATCATTGTTATCGTTACATACAACCTGGAATCAAAACGTCCTTCGCAACATCTCCAACCTTCTTATATCCTTGCGATTTCAGTTGGACTCAAAGGTTGACGTTGATGGGGGAGCAACCAACGGTGATGAGGCCCGCCTGGAACAGCCCAAACTGTTCAATGATTCTTCGCCAGGTCGTCGAACAACACTTACAAAGGTGTCTCCAGTGCAACAAGCAGCTTGAGTGTTGCTATTAAGCATTATCAATCTGATTTGATACTGTGTATCGAGTTTGGAGGATTTACCATTGGGTGGTTCCAACGATCGGAGTGCAGGTCACTGCAAGTCGTAACAAGGTCAGTCAGTTTTTATCCGAGCACAGAAAATTTTACTACTGACAGCCAACTAAAGCATCGATGGGTTCAAGGACGATGCCAAGGAGCGCAGCGAGTTTGGTAACAACGTCATCGGTGGGCTAGCAAAGCGGTTAAAATTGGAATCAACAGTGTATTGGTGAGTATAGCTTACTTGGGCGAGGCTGTCGCAGCACTGCTGAGTGCCAGTGTTTGCGTCACAGCTATCGGCAGGCGCACTCGAGCCAGGTTTGCTGCCATCACGAACGCTTACGCTGGCCGCGGAGGCACAGACAGCTAACGCGATGGACATGCAGAGAGCGGGAACGCGAACAAACATTTCGTGGATAGGTAAGTTGTTGTCGAAGTACTTGGAACTGAGCGTCGAAAGTGAAGAATTGGCGTCTCCTCTCCAGACCTCTTTATACCTTTGAGGCAAGCCGGTCTAGTCTCTGTCGGCCTCTTCCGACTTTGCACCCGACGGAGAGAACTAATTCTTCGTCTGTTTGATAATCTCATAATGACAGATTGTGGACTTTTTCTTCTCTTTTGACATTTTAATCTGTCACGGACTGACCTCGTGTTCATAGAGCCTGTTTTTCTGTCCAGATGATTTTTGTTCACGCGGACAGGAGGTAACTTTTGGAGAATGTTAAGAATTCCAGACAATTCCAGACATGATGCATGATGTCTCTTTCCCCTTGGGTCTTCTCTTGTACTGGTAGACACATGGGATTTGCCTCAGTGTGATCTACGACCCGGTGGATTGTAGGTTGCGCCACAAAGTCGTTTATGTTTTGAACTCCATACTGGTATAATACCCTTAGATTGAAATCCGCAGAAAGCACGTTGGCCAGAGTGTTAACAACCATTTCCTGTCTTGCTCTGATAATTGGTGAACAACTGTCTGGTTGAAACTTTGAACTCCATTTGGCCTTTTTTCTACGGTCGAAATCTCCTCCGAGCTTCTCTGCCACACCAATGTCAAACCGATACGCATGGAAAGTGCACGTTGAACGGCCTTACAGGTCTCGGGATAATCTAAGTGCGCCTGGGCCCGAAGCCCTGATGTCAGAAAAACAAGCAAGTTTAAAAAAACGTTCCTAGACATCTCCCAGACTCCCATGCCATCGGCACAGACTGATCCGGCATAACGCTTGAAAAGCCACTTTTATGATTTTCTCATGGATTGAAACTCAGCTAGTACTAGGCATCAGCTGGGACCACGAAATTCAGCTGATGAATTGTCACTGTCCGTCGTGAATTTTGAGGAGGTATCATAAGCACCTTCACGGTAAATCGTACATATTCGTAAATAAGCACTCCAGGGACGTCACCTGTATACATTTGTCATGGCATCACGGAGTGTTGATCTTTTTTTGTTGTCGCTTGCTTGCTTCTTGATAGGCACAGACAGGGCTACCATGATCATTCAAATTCTCACAGATCGAGATGGAAGCCTGGGAAAAGAAACACGGCTGCCGTGTTTTGGATGCGATGTCAGGAAATGACAGGTTCCTGATTGCATCTCTTGGCTGTATTTCCTAAAGAGTAACAATGGAGGGCCTGTATTTCTATCGTTTTCATTGAGAAAGTGTAGGTGTCACAAAGGGTATCCGGAACTGGAGCACATTGAACCGAAGCCAAAAGTATGTTTGTTTGAGGATTCATACACCGTATAGCAGGAAATGTCCGAGAACGAGCGATGGTATTGAATACCATCGACAGATTTTGTGCAATTACATACACTGACGTCGGAACGGAGAAAGAAGAGCAAAACGTTCAAGTTCACACCGAAGCTAAACTGAATCACCAGCTGCTAACCGAGAGCTGCATTGGAATGGTGTTCGTGATGCGGAGGGAAAGGACCACTCTCCACGCTTACCGGGCCGTTCAGAATTGGACTAGAGTGAGCTGAAGGTACAAGACGACTCGAGTCATGACGATGATAACAAGCATCTTCCCATACCAAAGTGAGCGGCTGGGTTAAACCAAGGTGCATGCGGCACAAGACGAATAAACGACGGTTATCGGCTTTGAACGCTGGTTCCCAAGATGAACTGTATCAGCAAATCCCAATGTAAACGCACCCAATGGACATAGCAGTCTAGTAACTACTCCATTTTATGCCCAAGTTTCGCAACTCCACAGGGCTAGATTTATTCATCTCTGTTGTTCCATTCGTCGTGATCACATTTGGACGTGTAATCAGCTCGTGGTTGCATTCATGAATCATCTCAATCTTCCGCTTGGATTAAGTAGGGCTGCAATGACACTTGCCTTTGATTTGAGCTGGTCATTCATGCTACCACACTTGCCATTCATTTACCTCATTCAGACTTGACGTGCGTATCCTGGCTGATGCTACCATAGCCAGTCAATAGCGTAGGTAGTAAACAGCGAAACTTACAAGATGAGTTGATGAGATTATCACATTTTGTTTCTTCATTCTATGACTCTGAGTTTGTAGTGGATAAGTTGGCCCCCCGGGCGTCCATTCTCACAAGGCGATAGTTCGCATATCGTGCTTGCGGAGAAGGTGCGCGACGCAAGGAATAGGAAGTCTGCTGAGGAAAATAAAGGAAGCATCGGCGACAACGTGACTTTGCGGCTATTACTATACATGTCAGCATGTAACCAGGCTTAGGACATACTTTCGTCCAGTATCCACGAGTAGAATCCTTCCGCCATGGGCATCTTGGTCGAGCATCTAGGAAGTATGCCGTTATGGCCCGTTATTTGATACCCGGCATTCTGGACCACTTTCCGAGGCCGAACATTCATGTTATGGTTTCACCCGACTAAGTATTTCATCGTCGTTCAACGAGGGAAGTCATCTCTTCCAGCAAGGAGCTCAACTGTAAGCGCACAGGACTTGTTGGTTGCATTTTGAAATTTGTATGGACCCGATCGCTGTTTGTTTTTCGGAATTTATGCCCAGACAATTTTGGCCTTGGCGAACGGATTCCATGACAAGAGCTTGCTTTGTCGTTCCACCATTCTCTTCCTAGATCCATAATCTGCGAGCGGGGTCTCATCTCTCTACCTTGCTTCCCCAGGCCTTTTAGAGCCTCCAAAATGCTCTCAACGTCACTCTTTCAATTAGTTATCCTTGGTCTTTTCGGAACGACACGGGCAGTCACAATCTATGGGCAAGTACCTTTCGGTCAGACCAGCGGCCTAACGACTGCGACTGCAACTGCTACCGGAGCCATTAGTGCGGTACCCACAGCCTCCCCGAGTACCAAACCGCTCGCTGCGTACGACGAAACAATTCTCGTACCCCCACCGCCGCCTCAAGATCAAGTGCTAACCTATACCTTGAACCTCGCTGCGAATAATGCCAGCGTGCCAGGAATCTCCATCATGCAGCATGGGTCCTTCTATGGGTTTTCGATCGAGATGTCTGTTATAACACAACTCAGTATGTGGGATTCGTGATTGAGAAGACTGGAAAAGAAAGCTGATTACTCGAATGGAGTGGGCAAGAATTCGTGCGTTCGAGTTCATAAACCCTCTTTATTCAATCTATTAATAGATTTGTTCGTAGCTCACATATACAGGTCCCGTTCCTCAACTTGATGGCTCAGATACAGCAGCGTGCGGGAGGCGTTCACATTCGTATGGGCGGGAACACGCAAGATTTTGCATACTGGGTCGATTCGATACCTAATGGCCATGCAACGTCAAAGGAAAAATCAGATCCCAAGAATCCCGTCCGTCTTCTTTCCTTTCTTCTAGTGCGATAACTGACATTTGCTTCACAACATTAGACTCTAACTCCCGCCGTGTTGTATAGCGACGAACTCTTCTACCTTGCGGCGAACATATCTTCTCTCGTGAATGTTAGATGGTACCTCGGTGGGTAACCACGAGTCCACCAAGCATCCCGCTTACGTCAAAAATCCAGGTATACCCTTCAATGACACGAATTGGCGCTTGACCATCGCCGAAAAGGGCCAAGCTATCCTTGGTGATCACCTCATCGGGCTTCAAGCTGGCAACGAACCGGATTATTACCTAGAGTAAATGCGTTCTTTGTATTCGTTCAATCACAGTCGGCTTACTGATGGATGAATTCAGCCACGGGCATCGTGTAGAGCCGTACGGCCCGACCGAGTATGCAAACGAATTCCAAAGCCTTGTTCAGGCCGTGCATGACAACGCCAACGTCCCGATCAAAAATATGCTCATTGGACCAAGTCTTGCCAGCGGACCTTGGCAGCCTCAACAAGTCTGGGACGTCGGCTATCTCGATAGATTCAAAGATGTACTCACTGCTGTCACGATGGAACAGTACGTGGATAATTCGTCGCCCTCGATAATTTTTCATTATAAATTCGTTCCCTAGCTACCCGACCAACAACTGCTACATGACCTACGGCATTGGCTCTTACACCGATCCTCAAGAGATGTTCCACAACTTCCTCGACCATAATGCGGGGTTGAACTTGGTGAAAAATTACCTTCCTTCCAGTAGCCTAGCGCAGGGCATCGGGAAACCCTTTATCATGTTTGAGACCAACAGTGCGACATGTGGTGGCTTGCCTGGTATCTCAGATTCTTTTGGTGCGGCGCTCTGGGCGCTGGACTATGGCTTGACCATGGCCGCATCTAACTTCTCTCATGCATTGCTCCACGTTGGTGGTCAAAATGTTTACTATAATGTGTGTATATCGTTTGCGGGTGTATTTATATGATACTGAGCCTTTTCTCTTGTGCAGCCTTTCACAGGTATATTCATCAATCAATCAGAACGGGGTGGTGCTTATGCTAAGCAAATGTTTTTTCAGCCCCTCCGACTAATCAATCGGCATTCAATCAATGGACTGTTGGCGCTGTGTTCTACTCTGTGGTTATCGTCTCCGAAATCTTCGGAAAGTCGAATGTCTCGCAGATCGTAGACACCAGTAATAGCGGGATCTACACGCCTTCGTACGCCATCTACGATAACGGTGCTCTTTCCAAGGTTGCCCTTTTCAACTTCATTGACGATCGCTCCGGTGCGCATGACGTCACTGCGACCATAATCGTGGATGGCGGGCAAGTGCCCTCTCAGGTCTGGGTCAAGTGAGTGTAAGGATTCCAGTACATGGCGCTCGTTGACGGTATGTCTTTTCAGGTATTTACTTGCGGACTCTGTTTCCGTTAAGACAAACCTTACATGGGCAGGCCAGGTAAGACTTTTCTCCGTATCCCTTTCAGATAATCCAATCAACCAATTCTGCAGACCTTCGGTAACAAGTTCCAAGTTGATGGTCGTCTCAAGGGTGACCTTAATATCACTACAATACCCTGTGACCAAGGCGCCAATCAATGCCACGTTCCCCTCAAAGCCCCTTCATTCGCTCTCGTCTTCCTGACAGATCCTAATGCCCAGGACGCAGATTCTCAGACACCAAATGCTGTTACTTTCCAAACAACGGCGTTTACCAAGACAGTACACACAGCTACTGTCGACCCGTCCGTCCTTGCTACCTCGAACGGACACTCGGGCAAGGAGCGTCAGAATCTGGGGAGCACGAGTCCTGGGTCTGCCAGCGCTGCAGAGAGTTTACGTGCGCTGACGCCGAGTCTGGTGGTGTTGCTGGCTATGATGTGCGGTGCTGCTGTGGTCCTGACTTCGTATACCCAATGAGTGTAAGCGGGAACACCATGTCTTATGAGTACGTAAAAATCATATATAATTCTCTTTCCTAGTTGGTCCTACTTGTGTCCACTCCCCAATCACAATGACAATCACGAGTGAGTCCTTCCTTCCTACCGCTTGAAAGATTTACCTAGTGAGATCGACAAGCACTACATGTTACGTTGTCTCAAATGCAGTGCCCTTGATGCCGGCACCTCCAATATCGTATTTCTTCTATTCGACAAGGATTTTCTGACGAGTGTTTCTTCTTGAATTATCACTTGATGATTCAGAATGACAATTCTCTACTTCTCAAGGAACTCGGACCATGTTCTTTGTTGTTTTCCCGTCAATGTATGTGATCATGATTGCACCCAAAGGTCATGCCCATCATTCAATGTTGCTCGGATGCATTACAACCGTGATGTAAGGCATTCTTGAGCTTCTGATGATCTAGTCAATAGCCGAGTATTGACGTACTACATATGGTGTGTGGAGTGGGCAATGTCTGCAAGATCGTTGGTTGTCAAGCCCTGGGAAGAGAGCTCAAAGTTGGCCCTTGTAACTATCTACCGTGACTTACACTCCTATCGTTGGGAACCACCAACAGTAAACTGTCAAGACATCCTAAAGAATGCTATTATTCCCTCTTCATCATGCGCGCAATTCATTGCTTCTGTAATCTGATTTGTTAAGTATTCATGTCCGTAGAGTGTCTCGTAAATATACAATAGACTATTGTCCAGTAAGAAGTGTCTGTTCCACAGATACCAGAAAAACCATCGATCTGTAGACACCTACTCTTCCATAGTTGAAACTTGGAGGTCAGATGCATACCACGGCACCTGGATAATGTTATCGGCACACAGCCTAAATAGCACGATGGTCCTTTGTGCATTTTCTGAAAACAAGTGACAATGAAGTAAAGCCTGAATATGAAGAGAGCAGGGTTTACCTGCGGTGCAGTCAAGAAATCTCTCTAGAAACAAACATTGCTCCGGTGTGAGTCTGTGCAAACATTTTTCGATAGCTTGTACGGGAATTCAGTCTGTGTATTTACGTGGTGATTGAAGCGAAAGTTGTAGAACAAGAAAATTTGACATACGACACCTAGAATGAAGCCAGGCAGGATTTTATGGAAGCCTGCATTTGTACACAATACTACTCAAGCTTACCAACATCGAGTTGACATAGACTGGATCAGCAAAGGGGTGAGTAAAACTGAAACGATTGATGGCCGTGACAGACTCACATTTTCCGTTGACCACGAGAAAAACTTTTCATCGCCAGTGCTTGTCAGTACTACTGATATCGACAATTCGACGAGTACATACAAACATAGAGGCAAGCGAGAGGCAGGCTTCGTGCGAAGTGGAACTGAAATAGATGAGTGCGATTTGTTAACCAATAAAAAGGCATGCATCCAGCACTGCTCACAGCCAGAAGTGAACAGGTCGAAATGATGCTCGTAAGTAGTCCAATTCCAATACTGTAAGTTCGTCAAAGAGTATTACAAAAGACTAATCGGTTTATCTTGCCTAAAGACAATCAGACGGTTTATTACGTTTTGAGACCTGAAGGGTACATGGTATTTAGAACATTAGTTGGAGAATTAGAATAGAGCTCACCTTGTAAACCCGGTAGGCATTCCCTTGAGGAAGAAGACAAGGGACGCGCTTATGGTCACATCACAGGTGATGCACATGGCCAAATGGAGCGAGTACAAGTCCTGTCTCCGACGTGAATAAGAAACAAGCATAAATCTTGGATAGTAAAGTATCCCAACACGTTGTCGCGGTGTATTCATGATCTCTAATGTGGTGATACCATATCTGTTAGATGGCGCTCAATTATCGGCTGTAGAATCAAAAAAAATAGGACGAACAGTGAAGAGTTGACAACTAACCACGTTGCGCTTGAATCAGAAAGAGTGAAGATATTATCAAGTTGTCTCACTCAGTCCACTACCTAGAAGAAGTTAGGATGAGGTATCGGAAACAACAAAATATACCCTTACACAATCCAGCAAGAGTTATAATGAACTAAAAAAAGTGTGACTGGCAGAAACTTGTTGCAGAATAGAATGATGCGAACGATAAATGAAACGAGTGGTTTTTGCCATGGGTGTCTTTCACTTACTATTGATGAATGTAAGAACTTAAAATGTCGAATTGGTCAAAACAGGAGTACACACAATGATATATCCTAAATGCATAGAAGCTGACAGAAATTTGGTGACTTGAGTCAAGGTTATTGACTCGACATGGAAATACCTCTGAACCGTTGCTGTAAGGACCACCTTTTATCATGGTCAAGGAAGTTACAAAGGCAAACGAATGAGAACGCACTGTGATTGCAATGGCGAGCTACCTCGTGTCTCTAAATGCTCGAATTCAGTCAGGTGTTACACGTACCGATGCTCCTCTAGAAGCAATGTCAATCAAATGTCAATATTATTTCAGCGAATTTGATGTCATCAGACTGACAAAGGCACGTCTAAGACTTTCAGTGTCTCCTCCGCCATCTTACAAATGACATAGACACTGTGCGCTGCATGTAGCAGGGAAACTATGTGTGCACCCTCCATAATCCTGATGGGATTGCTAGGTCCAAATCCTAGTAGGAGAAAATACCTATGTACTCACAGAAGTACAACAACCTGTCAATACATAACGGTCATCGAAAGAGCAAGGTGAACACGAGTGACCCACTCACTGCTCCTTTCAACACACGACTATCATTAGGATATGTCCGGAAGTAATACGCCGTTTGTGCACATGTAATCCCCAAAAGGCTGAGGTGAATGTGAGCTAGAAGGAGAAATACAGAATATACCCATACGCCAAGCTGATCACGGCGGCTGAAATGTGAGGAGGAATAGGAATACCGGGCCCGCTTTCTGAGGTAGTGACATACCTGCAAACACTGGTCCATAAATTCGGGATATGTTCAACATATCGTCCCAACTATGAGGTCGAAAGGGAAAGATCGTGAAAAGGAGATGGAGTTTTGCTGGAATGGGAATTTGCTGAGGAAGATTTGAAAGGAAGAAGGCAAAAAAGACGAGGGGGTCTTCCGACTCTTATGTGTAGAAAAAGAGGTGGATAATGCATGCGCATGATAGAAGGTGCCACCGGAACCATTGCCAATTCTTGCATCAGTAAAACCTGATATCTGATGATACAAATCGGAAGTATTGTTGACTTGCCTATAAATGTTCAAATCCTTGATGTCTCCAACAAACGCGCCTGTCACTAGTTGTCATCGCAAACTGCGACGTCGCTTTTCTTCGATTTGCCGATCTTCTTATGGACTCGCTTCAGCTCTTTCCAGGCTCTTCTGGCAGGAGGTCCTGGTCATCATGAGCGTGTGTACAAAGGGACTACATTAGGCATTGTGCTCATTTGGAATTTTACATGCTGTCTTGCAGAGTCCTGGGAATGCTACTTGTCCATATGCAGATCCATCAACGTTTAGTATTTGGCATCTCTGATGTTTTCTGTTGGCTTGACACCAAGTCAAGCCTCAAGAAGCTTGGGTCGCGTGTTTTGGATTGCTGGCAGCACATGAATCAATATAGTGCAGGAGGAAAAATGGAGTCTTTAGAAAAGGAAGGAATGAGGGACTTGTTTTGCTGCGCATGACGTTACACGAGTTGAATCGATTTATCATTTGGCCTGTTAAATCTGAATAGATCCGAGGAATTCAATGAATCCCACATGTTGATTGAAAGTTAGATTGGATGGATTGTTGATTAGATTTCAATCCGACCTTCAATCAGGAAATTAGATTGGAATCAACAAAAATCAGGTGAAATGTTACAGAACTTCAAATAAAAGACAGAGTGAAATGGATTGATCAGAGACAGAATGTGTGTTGGAAATGAATGTTGATGAGATTTAAAAAGGAACAAAAACAATAAAAAGATCTACAGCACACCCATGCTTTAGTACACAAAAGGAAGCCCTTGATATAACTAAGACTTAGGTAGGGATTGTCAGGTTTTGCTGACTATGGGGGTTTAGACTACTGAGTGATTCCTTACTAGGTGGATGCAATGTACTACACACAGTAAGTACTATCAATGAGTGCAGGGCATAGGAGACTAGGAGATGAGGCTGAGACATGATGAGACTAAGAGTTGGGAGCACCAGTCATGTCTGGAGTGGTATGTGCAAGGGGCAAGTGTAAGAGGTGCATAGAGGAACAAGGGACAAGCACCAGGGTTGTACATGAGTCCTGGGATGGAAATCAAAGGGCTGGGGTGAGTAGCAGGGACAAATGAGTCCTGGGATCAGTAATAGAGGGCATGGAGATGAGCTGAGCTCAAAATAGGAAGAGTTGAGGCAAGAGATAAAGGAAGAGTGAATGAAGAGTTGGGCTGAGGACAAGAGATAAGAGTTAGAGAGAACTTAGAGAGTTGAGGTGAAGCAAAAGAGTTGAAAAGAATAGATTGAAGTACAAGACAAGTAGAGATAGAGGAAAATGAGACAATATGAGATGAATATGAAATGAGACATATCAAGACTACTGTACTCAGTGTTACACTATGGTTTATATACTAGTGGTAGGTGAGCTCCAAGCTACAGGTCTGTACCCCAATGATGAGTTGTGATGATGGGGCTCCAGGTATAGTCCAGGAATTGTGCAAGGCTATCATGAATGTTGGCATTAGTTGTGCAGAGAATGATGGTGGGGCAAGAAGTTGTACAGGGAAGGTAGCATGGCATATGGATTATTGACTGGGGATGATGCAAGTAATGCATTGGTTGTGATGTGTGATGGGTGCTTGGTGAGGGCCAGGGAGAGTGTTGGTATGGGCCAGAGGAAGTGCCAGAGATTGCAGGGGCTGGTGCTGATGTGGCACTGATGAGTGGTGATAGCCAAGAGGATGCCAAGAGTGGTGGTAATGGCCATAATGTAGCGGTTCTGGATGGTGCATGTTTCTGAGGCACTATAGAGCTGGTTTGAGGAGGTGGGAGCTCTGGGGCCAGGGCTTGAGATTAGAGGTGGGTGGTAGGTCATGACAGAGATAGTGGATATAGAAAAAGAATTTAAGAAGACAAGTGAGGAAATAAAACTGTCAAATTGAAAACACGGTTTAACTGTGCTGTAAACAACGTGATAAAGGTCTCTTAACAATTCCGCAGAAGGCTGGAGATCATTCCATCAAGGCTGCTCTTGATTGAAATCAATAACATTTCCTCCTAGACTATCTGTCAGTATAACAAATGACTCAAAGCTCATGGAGAAATCTCATGGTTCTGTTCCAGTAAAACTCAAAGTCCGTCAAGAACATTATAAACACAGAATCAAAAGATTGAGCAACCCAGAGTCTTGAATGTCAATTTACAAGCATTCAGTAGGAGATGTGCTGGTAGTAGTGACGCTGCTGCACCATCAAGTGATTCACTCCAAAATGACTCTCCAAGATCCAGTTCCTTAAGAACAGAAAATGGGATGGTGCCATCCTATAATGTATCACTTGGGTATGACTTATTCAATAGGATCCCCAGAAAGTATTGGAGTCTGAGTCTCAACAACAACAAAATTTGAACAGCTGAAGTTGTTTGAGTTTTACATGACCTTATTCCTTGCTAATACTAGGGACTGGCTGCCACATGTAAGCAGATAGGTAGGTAAGTAGAATTACTTAAGGAGGTTCACATATAAACAA
The DNA here is from genome assembly GCA_017657225.1 of Termitomyces sp. T69sscA. Taxonomy (NCBI): domain Eukaryota; kingdom Fungi; phylum Basidiomycota; class Agaricomycetes; order Agaricales; family Lyophyllaceae; genus Termitomyces; species Termitomyces sp. T69sscA. Next base: position 57,364 of record JAGGAQ010000071.1, read on the forward strand.
CTAGATCATCTGTAATACATATATGTGGTTACAGCTGATGATCAAATAATAATATAATTATGATATAATCAAACAAATTACAATGAGTCCTACAACACTCAGATGTCTGTAGTACACTTGATACAGGACTATCTATATATAGTATAGACCCAATTCATGTGTGGACCTTGCCAGTTATTCCTCCTTCCTTTCTTTCTTCAAAATTAAGGGTTTCAAAAGTCTTTCAAGATTTCAAGTCCAACCAAAATGTTCTCTCCAAGCAGTGTAACACTGTTCTTCAAGTTCTATAATCTAACAATATATAATAGTACTCAGTATGATGATAAGATACTGGCAACTTATTAGGTAGTGCACTTGCCACTTGGTAGCCTTGAACATTAAATATTGTGATAGTCATTGAGAAACCTATTACTGATATTAGATGTCACCTCTTCTTAGCTGCTGGATATTAACTAACTCCAAGATTCTTTTTATTTATTACTCCAGTGGTTAGCAGTTAGCACGCTGCTTAGCCATTTTAGTAATCTTCATGATCTTTACCTACTGTTAGGGTAGTTACAGTACAAGTCAGCCTCAGATCACAATAGCTGATGCTACACTCCCATCAAGTATGAGATTTAACAACTTCTAGAACCTTTTTAGATCTTAGTTGGCTTATGGCTAATTCAAGATTACAGTGAGTTGAAGAAATTATAATGATATTATTTAATACAAATAAGTGTTCAGGTTAGTTTGTGTTGTACACTGTTTGGTGATATACTATAACTACTCATAATAGTAATGAATTCTCAATCATTGAGAACTTACTACTGATATTGAATGTTGCTTATTTCTACATACATACTAAAAATATAGGATATATATATATATATATATATACTATTTTTGATAAGCTTTGCATTCACAATCATCAAACACTTCAATTTGGATAGTCATGGACAATACCATGGATTTGATTCATTGCTAGAAAATCAGATTACATACAGTAATGCAGTGCCATATGTGATTATTAATATCTAGAAATAAGAATATAAATATACACTGCTATTCAATTTCTTGCAATCCATTGTCTCAGTCTTTGAACACTTCTACTTTCAAGTCTGGCCATTTACCACACTAATATTCTTACCTTACCAATTCTAGAGAAGGATCCTCAAAGTTTGTATATCCCTATTTAGATTTTTCACTTGTGTATTCTAATTGCATGTTATTAGAGAAGATTCAGCAAGTCAACAAAGATAAAAATAAGTTGAACCAAAAGACAAAGAAGACAAAAAATAGAATTGAAAAGTGCATTATTTATATTAAATTTAATGCTTCATGCATATTTCACTACTAAATCATGCAGGCCTATGTATCTAATAATAATGGGACGACGGGTGGGAACTTTTACAATTGGTCAGCAAATTAGCTAACAAGCGGGGTTGAAAAGAGTCGTCCCATTCATATGAGGCTGAGTTTCATGTTTCGAGCGGAGTCTGAACCACTTGAGGCGAATTTTGGCTAAGTCCACGCGCGATTTAGTGGACATGGTTTTTCACGCCTCGCGTGTTCAGGGCACAACACATACAAACAAGGCCTGAATTGAAAGCTGTGGAATAGAATCCACACAACAAAGTGAGTAACCTCTGACAACTCATTGACTGATGTTGATAACCATTCAATCTAGCTTATATTGGTGAACCTTTTGAACACTTTGGACTCTTGATACACTGATTATTAC
>JAGGAQ010000072.1:0-58040 GCA_017657225.1 Termitomyces sp. T69sscA
ACCCTGTCTAATACAACTTTGGATTTCCCTCTGCTAGTTGTGTGATTGAGCCGCAACTCCTGGAGGTCGCCCTTACAACTGCCAAAGACCAATCATTGTGCCGCACTCACAGAGTCAGGCAAAATGATGTATATAGGTTGTGCAAGTCCATACCTCAACACTCCCCCTGACTTGCACAACCCTTAGTTTCTTTTGATACTCATGAGATTTACCAGGTAGTCATGTGTGGTGCATGGGAGAGCCTTCATGCAGATATCAGCAATGTTCTCTGTTGAGGGTATGTGCGTGACCTCTATATCACCCTCCTGTATGCACTCTCAAATATAATGGTGCTAAATATTGATATGTTTCACATGGAAGTGTCCCTTTGTCAACCTAACTAGTGCTATAGATGAGTTGTTGTTGATTTTGGTATGGTGAGTAGGGGCTGTCTGACATCGATTTCCTCTAGAAAATTGTGCATCTATAATGCCTGTTATGAGCACCATGTCATAGCCATGTGCTCCACTTCTGTTGTTGATAGGGTGACTGTTTGTTGCTCCAAGACACTGGTCCACCAGCCATCATGAAGACATAGCCCAAAGTTAATCATCAAGTATCCAGATCTCCTCTGTAATTGGTGTCTACATATCTCAGTGGTTTAGTCAAACCTCTGAGCTCCTTTCAGTAGACTATGTGGTAATTCAAAGTACCCTTTACATAGGCTAGGGTGTGGAGCAATGCCTTCTAGTGGGCTGGCCCAGGGTTTGGTTTGACTGGAATCGTGCAAGACTGCAAATGACAGGTCTGATCTTGTTGCCATCTGAGCCCACATGAGAGCTCCAAGGAGTTGGTAATATGGCTTGTTTTTCATGAGGGTTTGTTTGGCATCTGTCTTTGGGAATATGTTGGTTGTGAGGAGGATGCCAGAAGGTAAAAGTATATATTACATTCTAGCATATCAAAGTGTTCTAGGACTCACTGGAGGCAAGCTTTTTGTGAGAGAGTTATTGATCTGGTGTGAGGGTCACAATGAATTGCCATGCCAAGAATAAAGGTTGGAGTGCCCAAGTTCTTTAGTTCATAGATCTTGGCCAGTTCCTTCTTTGCTATCTTTGTGCCTTCCTTTGTTGATGAGAAGCCAAAAGTATCATTGTTGAAGGTGTTAGTTATGGTCAATTCCATTTCAATTTTCCTCAATCTCACACATGGGTCTGCTCTGGATCTTCAATATCCCAGATTGGCGTACACACCATCAAAGATCCAGTACCAATTAAAACTCCCTTGCATCAGTCCATATATGGTTTTCCAGAGTCTTGTGAGTTTTTCCTCCCCCCCTGGAAAACCAGGTGGCAGATGCATGTACATCTCATGTTCCAAGATGCTATTGAGGTAAGCCAATACAAAATATACCTGCCAGATCTCATATCCTTCCTGAGCCACCACTGCCACTAACATCTGCAATGAATCTAGCCGTACCACCGCTGCATAGGTCTCATTAAAGTCTTCTTCTGCCACTTGAGAATATCCTTTTGCCATTAGCTGAACTTTACGTCACACAACCTCTCCTTCTGCATTGAATTTGTTAGCAAAGACCCATCTGCACTCTACCATGTTCTTATCCCATGAGACGTCTGACTTCAATCAGCTCAAAGACCCCTCTTTCTTTTATCATGCGCAGTTCCTCTTCTATCCCTGGTTTCCACAGGTTGGGCTGTTTCATGGCCTCTGCATAAGTTTTGGGGACTGCCAGAATGTCTTGATTTATTTCCTCTGGTCCAGATAGTGATGCTAGGTAGGCAAACAGTCCTTCTAACCAGAGTGCTGTCATGTGTTCATCATCAGTGGCCCAGTCCTCACCCTTGTCATGCACTGACTGTTCTCTCTGTAAGGCCTTCCTTGCTGCTATAAGGGCCAGCATGGGTCTAGTTTGGTGGGTCAATCATCTCAGGAGTGATGGCATTGGTGTCACCGTTAGTGGCTATATCTGAGTAAGCGTGAGGTTGTCAGGCTCTGAGTCAGGGATATTGTGTGTATGGAGCAGTGGATCCTGAGGTCAAATCCTGGATGTGACTGGCTGCCTCATGGTGAATACACCCTGCTGCTGTGTGGTGTTGTCAGAGGATGCTGGGCACCCATCGTCACTTGGTTCTGTAAGAACTAGTAGGGGGCAATGACTGATTCCCTTCTCAAAGATCACATTGCATGAAGTCATGATCACTTGGGATCCTTGCTCAAAGAGGTGGTACCCACTGTTTGCATATCTTACAAGGCAAGCCCTGACTGATTGAGAGTCAAGTTTGGACTTAATCAGCTTGTCAGGAACTTTGGCCTAGGCTAAGCAACCCCATGATCTCAAGTGGTTGACTAGTTGGCATCTGCCTGTCCAAGCCTGTTTTGAGACACTGCCTGGATGACAGGATGTTGGGAGCAAGTTTTGGATATAAACTTGGATCGCAGCTGCCTCTGCCCAGAGCTCCTTTGGTAAGCCACTCTCAGCCAGTATGCATTGCAATATGATCCTATTTGCCCTCTCTGCCATCTCATTTTGCACATGGGCATAGGGGGTTGTCACATTTAAGACAATGCCATGTTGCCTAATGTACATGTTCTATAAATCATTTACCCATTCTCGGCCCACATCAACCTTGACTCCTTGTAGTTTTCTGCCTGTTTGTTGCTCAGATTCTGCATGGTATGTGGTGAAGGCTGAGAGTGTGGTGCTTGCATCCTTCCTAGTAAAGAAGTATACTGACATGTGAGATGTGCCACCATTCACAGCAATCATCATATAGTTTGCTCCTCTCAAAGACTGCACACTTGATGGTCCTCATAAGTCAATGTGTGTGCAATCATTTAGGTGGCCTTCATGTTCTACTTCCACATCATATGGCTGTGGTGCATGCTTGCCATAAACACAGTCTTTGCAAAGTCCAGACACAGAGAGATCACCCTTTATCACAAGTCCATCAACTAGATACTTAGCCAAAGCAGTCTTGATAGTTCTAACACCAGCATGCCCAAATTGGCGGTGCCAGACCTCAAGTGAGACTGGGTGCATTTGTGATCTTGCCATCAGTGCTGTCAGTGCTTTGACATTTTCTAGGGAGCTTAATGGATACATTCCTCCTGTTCCTGTGCCACATAACACTTCTCTCTCATCAGAGGCTCAGAAGTGGACCTGCCTGCCACCAAACACAATGCTGAAACTGGCTTTATCAAACTTTGTGATCAAGATGAGGTCAGATGCAAGATCTGGTGCATGGAGTGCATTTCTGAAGGTGAGTTCTGATGACCTGTGTTCTATCCTACAGATCTTCTTCACTGTTCCTCTTCCAATTACTCTGAACATGGCACCTTTTACTGCTGCGTGGCCTTTGATTGGGGTTTGTAACTCCTTGTAATAAGTGAAAAACGCCTTGTCAACAGAGAAGTGGTCCGTTGCTCCTAAGTCTGTGTAGGTGAGTATATCAGAGATCCTTGCTGCACATGTTCCCATCCATTTCATCAATTCCCAGTTGTTTGGTGCCTTGATCTGAGTTTGAGTGAGAGCTGATAGTGCATAGGTGGTATGTGCCTGGGCCAGTGTCAAATTGGTGTTTGTTGTTGCTTTGTTGGCAGTTGGGGGGTTTGGTGTAGTTGAGGTCTCATTTGGCAATGTCTTGGTATTGGTATTTCTCCCCCTGTTTTTCAAGTTTGGGGAAAATTGACCTTCTTTTTCCCCCCCTCTCTAGTAGCAATTCTTAATGGCATGGCTGTTTTGTCGGCAATATGGGTTGGTGCATACCAATTTCAATTTGCCCTGACTTGTCTGTGCCTGCAGGGCCATTGCCAGAACCCCAGCCTTTTGTTTTTGTTGGATGAGTCTGTTCCAATAAACAGTAAGTGCTGCAATTACATCCCTTGACATCTTTATGGAGTACAAGCCCGCTACAACAGAGTTCCAAGTTTCCAATAATGAAGCCATCAGGATGGTGCAAAATGTCGCTTCATCTATCTTGGCTCCCTTTTTGAATGCTATCCTCCACTTCTCTCTGAGGTCTTTGACATGTTTAATGAAGTCCATTCCATCCAAGAAATCTGTGGCACGTAACTGCTTTTCCTGGCTATTTCTGAGTATATTCCATAATTATCAGTGAGGTTTGTTCATGCTTCTGCCATGGTGCTGTCCATCCTAATTCCCAGTCTGACAGAGTTTTTCATATTGTATATAATCAATCTCAGGGCCCACGCATCTCTCTCTTCCCATTCTTCTAACAATGGGTGTTTCAATGACTATTCAGTTGCCTTTTTGTTTGTGTGTTTTGCTTCAGTTTCAGTCTCCAGCTTTTTGATGGTACCATCCAGATATCCTTGAGCACCACATGCTCAAGCCACAATCAGGACTTGGTTTTTGAACGTCAGGTAATTTGTGCTGTCAAAATGATTTTCTTCAGGGAAGTTTAGTGGGTTTGCCAATTGTGTGGACATTTTTGTATGCATGTGGCATGAGTGGTTGTAAAAATATATGTATATATATATGTGAGTCATTTTGTGTGTTCTGGAGCAGTGGCTCAATGCAAACTATAGGAGTGCTACAGGGCCGATAACCTGTAGAAATATACAGTAAGTTCCTCAGTCACTCCAGTAGGATATGAACAACTGATTATATTACATGTGGAAATATACAGTAAGTTCTACAGGTGAATGTAAGTAAATTGTATGTGCTGTATGCATAAATGGGCTCACCCTCAGTCACTCCAGTAGGATATGAACAACTGAGGGTGGCTGTGATTATCTTTGGCTTATCTACAAAAAATAAAATAAGGTTTAGCAGTAAAGACTGCCAAATACTGATCATTGTGCCACATTCGCAGAGTCAGGTGAAATGACATATACAGGTTGTGCAAGTCCATACCTCAACAGCCCAGATGTTGGTTGCACAAGTCTCCATTTTGACACTATGATCTTGATATTCTCAAGGCCTTATGGATGCACACTGCATGGAAGGAGGTTGACACCACTACTATTTGAAACTGCTGGAAGAAGACTGGTATTCTACCCAATGAACTTCTTCAATCAAATGGCTCAGCTTCTACTCTATCTCTCTCTGTGTCATTCCTTCTCAATATTAAAAACATGGAGCACATGGATACTATGAACACAGCAGATGCTGAGCTTGAAAAGGCTTTATCCCATCTGGAGGAGCATGGAGTCCTTCAGCACAAGAATAGCAATGAATCACTCAACCCCATCAATGAGGACAAAATGTATGCCAATGGAACCAAGGAGGTGGAGATTGAGGCAGATATTTTCTTAGCAGTGGTTGAAAGGTGCAAGGCAGAAGAGAACAGGGAAGAGAAGGCTGGTGATGCTGTGGATGACAGCGAAGTGATTGATGAGAGACCATCCTGCCGAGAAGCACTCAACGCAGCCAACCATCCTCAAGTAGGTCTCTACTATGGAGCAGCCATATGCGCGTCAATTGAAAGGTATTTTTGCGAGCTTCGGGGGCCAGACACGCCTGGAGGAATTCCAGTCCCTTTGGCCAACCACTCTTGATCAATATTTCACCAAAAAATCGTAAACAATGATGTATTTAGTCTAACAACAATCAAAATCAAGCCTTAACAGAGCCCCTACGATGCGTACCTAATAGCACTTCATGACCGATACTTGTTGGCTTCTACGGAGGGGTCATCGGTATGAGAAGTTTGACTGTATCGTCTGGTTGGCGGGTTTCCCGCCCCCCGACGCTTATATCAGCACATAGACTATGTTGTCCCTTTGGAACTCTTGATTTTGTCCTTTCTTTCCTTCAGCATTAGTAATCATATAAGATGGTCTTGTCCATCAAAAACTAACACATATAAATACGTCTAAAGGACAATAGAACCACTCTCAGAAAAAGATGGTCAGCCTGAGCAACTACAACTTCGTCCTGCATTTCAGCTCCGAATGATGCTGCCAATGCTCGAGACGCTCTCTGTAATCATACTGATGTCACAAGAGACGGTTCGAGTCCTCTCGTCAGTCGAAGCATAAGCATGATTAAAGGCGACGTTACCACTCGATTGCATTCAAGTATTCGCTCCGCCACATCTTTGAACGATCACGTGGCATTCAATCAACTTCCGTTGTTCGTTACGTTATAACTACGTGAACTTCGTTGCCGTATTGAAAATGGTGAGGTCCCCTCCATACTTACAAGGCACATTAGCTAATTATTCTGTCTTTTGCAGGCTTCAGGCGCATGTGCTGCACAACAAAACAATAACTCCTCGAATTTTTGTGATCTTCCTCCTTCCGAGTGTCACGACACCCTTGACTCTGTGCTACGGACTCCTTTGTTTCCACAGGACCCCGGATTCTATGAACTACTTTGTCGCAGGGCTGCTTGGTGGGCTACAGACCGTGTTCGATCGTGGCTTCTGGAAAATGGCTACACCTTGTATCGCCTGCTTCCCTCTAATGACGACTGTATAGCTGCGATGCATCCAGTCAATAGAGGACCCAGCTCGAATGCCTTTCCTTTTGCAAGTCATGAAGGTCCGGAACCTGAACGGGACTCAGTGGTGCGAGTTCTCTCTGGAAACACTGGGGCAATGGTCTGTACGGACCTTTTGAAGAAACATACGCTCATGTTCTCTTCAGGGTAACATTGGTTATGCTCAGAATACCCAAGGACAGCATGTAGCTTTCAAAGCAGTTCTAGACGGGAGCGAAGAATATCGTATCCTTAGTTACCTTCATGAACAGGGAGTGCCTCGTTCGATTGATGATTTTCACCATGTCATACCTGTTCTTGATGTTCTTCCCCGCGAAGGCCATTGGTTGGCTGTTATGCCGAGGTAATTCAGTTGTCCCAAGCCATGAGCTCATTTGACAACGCGAGAACTAGATGGGGTACCCTTCCATTCTTGCCCGCATGCGAGAAGATTGAGGAAGTATTTCATATCATACATTGTCTTCTAAAGGTTACTTCTCTCTATTCTGCTTGATTCAGTTCTGATCACTTCATCAGGGGTTGACTTACCTTCACAAGCATCGCATCGCTCATGGAGTACGTTTCTTGGCATCAGATATCCATATCGCTTGATCACTTTCTTGTTATTGCAGGATATAAAAAAGGAAAACATACTCGTCAATCATGTTTACGCAGACTTCTTTGATACGACCAACCACTTCCGTCAATCTTTACGTTCCCAAGGAAAGCTGACGTACGCCTTCTTTGACTTTGATGGTTCTACAATGTTTCCGGCTTCGATGTCTCTCGATAACTGTCGCCTTCCAAGCCCCATCTCATACAACACCCTGTCTGATCAGGTTCCAGGAGATACCTTACAGGCAGAGTTGGATTTCAATCCTTTCCCCTTTGATGTCGGAATGTTAGGTGTTATGTTCTGCCAGGAATTCCAGGTAACACAATCTATACATACATCATTGATTTATATTTACTTCTATTCCTTGCCTCGTAGCATATGACGCGCACTGTCCCAATGCTAGCGCCCCTGTTTGACCGGATGACGACCCGCGACATTGCACGACGATTCAAGGCTTCAGAAGCTCTGCAGTTTTTTGAAGAACAGGTTGTTCCCCTGACGCCTCAGCGCGTATTATCATCAGCAGCAAGAAAAGATTCTCAGTATACGTTCTATGACTACTATGATCGCTGGAAGTACCTTGACCCAGATTTTGTGGAGAAATGGAAAGCTTATCGCGAGCCTCCTGTTCCATATCACCTTCGTTTTCTTCGGGAAATTTGTCTGCATCCGTGGGGTTTCCATGCAGTTACCTTCGTACGCCGCATTGGTCGGCTTCTTTACCATGGGTGGACGATCCTCAATCGCAGGGTCATCAGGATTTTCGCTCTTTGTGGTATCTATTCATAATTGCAAGCTAAAATACAGTTACTCCTCTGATATACGTTCAAAGAATTGCTTCAGAGTACTCGACAAAACCTCTGGCAACGCCTCCACATTCCTTAAGACCACATAATACTCGAATGGGAAAGAATCCAGATATTTCTTCAGCTCCAGCTCCATCCGACCATCAACGTTTTTGAATTCCGCTTTGTCCATCGTCAGAATCGAACCCTGATGCAAACCAGACTGAGTCCCTTTCCTTTCCGGAGCATTATCAACAGTGTTATGCAGGGAATCAATGATCAAAAACACGATCATCACCCGTTGCTCTTCTGCCTTCCTAAGGACAGTACGAAGGCGTTCGTGGTCCTGGCACATGCCATCAGAGATGATGAATTGGAGCTGCCACAAGTCTGCGGCAGTCGCAGAGCTCATTGCGCGCCGCTCCCTTGCATTTTCCAGGACTTTAAGACTGGTCTCAACGAGTGATAAAACGTTGGTGGCTTTCTGATTGAAGCGGAATGCACTCATGACTTTGACGCCTGACTGGTCTGTGAAAGGCCCTTCATCAAAACCGTGGAGAATGTCAACAGTCTCCCCAAACTTAGCAATAGCGATATCTCCGGCTTCAAGACGGCTCAAAGCTTTCGAGACTAGGGCAAGAGTTTGGTAGGCCAGATGAATAGAGTGAGATTCTGCCATGGATCGTGAATCGTCGATGGAGATTAGGACTTGATATTCGCGCTGACTCGGCCTTGTGCGACGCAACCAAATTTTATCTTTAGTGTAGTCGCTTGCAATGTAAGAAATGATTTTCTTCATGTTCAGCCGTTTTCCAGTGCGGTAATCTCCCTTGAGCCGTGTCGCGAGTGTTGGTTCAAGGATGAGACGCAGTTGTTCACAAAGGGTGTACGCTAGATCGTGGGTAAGGGATTCGTAGAGGCGCCATACTTTTTCTGAGCCAGCAGGAGGGAAACTAGCGGTTTGCCAAGCACGAAGTTCAGCTTCGACGGCTTCATCTGTCATATCCTCGACATCTGCTTCACGGATAGACATATCCGAAGAAAGAACAAATTCGTCTGGTATCGGACGTGCATTTCGTAGTATTGCACCTTCGACATCATTATGTTGCTCGTGCGCAGTAGGTTCACCATGGGGCTTACTTTCTTTGGTACACGTTTGGATGTCCGGCTCAGAAGGTGCATCGACGTCCATAGGGGCATACTCTGTGAGCTGTTCATCGGTATCAATGAGTTTGAGGTCACTGAGCTTGGCAGCCTGTTCCTCGCCAGCGGGTCCGAGAGCCTCCATATCATGGTCAGTATCATCAGGTTGGAGATACTCGACCTGCGACGGTCCATTTGCGTCGCCGGTCTTTTCTTGGAGTGCATCTCGCTGTTCACCGGCGATGATGTCATCAAATCGCTGCTGGATCTCTTTCAAGGCATCCCCAAGGCTTCGCAACGGATTTGTAGTAGGTTGATTCTCGGGCTGACATGGCATCTGGCCCTCCTCTGTACCAGATGAAGCTTGTCCGGCAGCTAGTGAGTCCGAGCTCTGAGGGTCAGCTGGCACCTCATTGGCCTGGCGTAAACTTGGAAACATAAGCAAAAATCTCTAAATGAACTCAAGACCACATACCTTGCATCGTTCTTGATTTCACTATCAGGAGTCGCGTCCTCGTAGACAGTATCTTGAGCACAGCCCTTCTGCCCGACTCCAGTGTCCTCCCCAACGCCAGGGTTCTGCGTTTCTTCAGATGAAGCCATTCCATCACCAGCAGTAACATCAGGTTGAGCAACAGCTTCATCCTTATTACACTCCTCTTTGTCTGAATGATTCTCATCATTAGCTTCGGCTTCGAGCGGCTGATCAGGAATATCGGGTTCTTGATCCGTCGACTCTGTCTCGTCGTCTTCTGAAGAGCGGTCTTTCTCTTCCCATTTCTCTGATGGTACATTTTCCCCACCTTGTTCGTCCTCTCCATCATCCATTTTGTCATCTGCGGCTTCATCGTCTCCCATCTCCGGAAGATCATCTCCTCCCGTATCCATGTCATCTCCTAGATTCATATCATCCGGCAATTCCAAGGTGTTCGCATCTTGAAGGTGAGGATCCATGGGTGCACCTCCATCATGAGATTCCATCTCTTCTTCTTCTTCTTCCCCGCCCTCTACATCGTCTGACATTGGATGATCTTCCGTACTTGGCGGATTCTCCTTCGTAGCCTCTTCCTTCTTTTTCCCATCCTTCTCTTCCTCCTTCTTCCTCCCTTCTTTTGCAACAACGTCACTCTCCCCTGACTGTTCATCCGAACGATCTTGGTTCATCTTATCATCCTGCCTCCCATCCTCCGGTCCCTTTTCATCTCCCCACATCTTTTCGTCGACCGCAGAAGGATCCAAAGGATTTAAATCACCGAGCTGTTCATCTAGTTCAGCACCGCTCTCGTCGTCGGACTCAGATCCATCATGAGATTCTGTATCCGGGACATCCTCCATATCGCCCGAAAAATCCTCGTTCATTTCAAGCGCGTCGTCATCACCCTTGTCTTTATCCTCCTTTGTCTTGTCCCTTTCTTCTTGTCCATCTTCACCTCGGAGACCTTCGACTTGGCTCTCATCCTCGATCTCTTTGCTGACATTCTCTGTGCCAGAACCTTCGCCCAAGCCAACCCCACCAGCTGACCCTTTTGTATCTCCGTCTTCACCTCCGTCACCATCCTCTGTTTCAGGTGGCTGACAAAATCCTTGTTTCGATAGTGTGATCATGACAGAGCAAAGTACATAGTTCAACTTGAAAACTGCTTTCGTCCATTGACTATGTGTTACCAGCTGATCCTTGACAAGTCTTCGATAGAGATCGAGGAATGGCATAACACGTTGCAAGATTTCATTCTGGCTATCCGGGTCGACAACGAGACTGAGAAGGATGTCGTCTAGCCCGGAGATTACTGCAGCGATGTTGAGGTATTGCGTGAAATCCCGGACGGTACGACAATCTCTTGACAGGTAGTGATCGTTGTCTTGTTCGTCGCTTTTGGGGATAGATTCGGGGCACTTGGCAATCATGCTTTGGACCGTGATGAGGAATGAATTGATAACAGTGTCGGACGAATCCCGGGGTAAGGAAGGAATGACAAGGGTTGATCCGAGAGAGGGTATCTCCTGAGAGCTCACCCACTCGCTGACAGGATCGAAGAGGTATCTAAGTCTGGAATACCTCAGTGCCCAGCCCTGTAGTGTTCCTGAAATGTCCGAAATATGTGACTGAGCTTCGAGAAGCGCATTGTACTCATCTGAGTCGTAGTACTAAGTCAAAGTGGGTATCAGGGAACGAACCGTCACACATACCGGCTAACAACACATTCAACGTGGTAAGCGCCACATTCTCACTGACCATCGAGACACGATGAAGCAAGGGTGCTATCCGCTCGCCGGTAGCTTTCACTTCGTTCTTGAGCTCGTCAGGTACTTTGATCTTTGGTTGTAAGGAGTCGTAAGTCCGCAATCCCTTCAATATCTCTTGAATGGTATCTAAAAGCCTGCTCAACATATTCTTGGTGCAGTCAATATAAACAGTCAGGTTTGTTCCGGTCCGTATGGCCTGCGAACTAGAATGGATCATCTGCAAGCGTTTTGTTGTCCGTTCCAGTCTGTCGAACTGTTCAAGCGTTGCTGCTAGTCTGAACTCCAATCATTAGATGAAGACATAGAGGAAAATAAACTTTTGCTCACTGTGACCTCAAAGTGACACCCATCGAAAACCCAGACTCAAGGAACATGATGCCTCTCTGGAGTTCGCGAGTGGTCAAGTCCGAGTGATGATTTGAGGCCGAAGAGCGCAAACCAGGAAGGAGACCAAGAAGTCGGTTAAAGTAGTCCTCACCCTTTTTCGTCGACACACACAGTTCCTGGGTTTCGGACATGGATGGCTGCTCTCTCAACCATAGCGAATCGGCATTCTGGCGTAGAACGTCGGGTTTGACATTAACTGCAAATCCAGCTCGCTTTAGTTCCTTCAATAAATCACTCCACGCTTTCCTCTTCCGTACCAACAATGCCTTCTGTTGCTTTTGGCGCTTTTCTGCCGGAACATTCGAAGGCACTGAAAGGGCGGCGAGCTCCTTTGCACCGATAATGATATCGACAGCAAGGTTGTCCACAACCTGCGCAGAAATAGAATGAATGAAAGGCCGTAACTGATCTGCGATGAAGTTTTCGAATTTTTTGAATGCCTTTGGCAACTCAATATCTGATGATCCGATGTGCAATACGCCCTTCGGAGACGGAAGTGAAGGAGTTGAGCTGAGTGGTATGCTCTCAAAGCTCAGACGCTTGGACTCCAAGACATCTGCAGGCTGAGGGTACAATTGTTCTGAAATGGGTTGCCGCAAAACATCTCGGAACTTGCGAATTATCTTGTAGAGTTGGTGATGAGTACGCTGAGCGCTGGCTTTGAGTGCCTGAACATTGATGTCTTTCCAGCTTGCCAGTTTAATGAAATTTTTGATTTCTTTTTCAAGAGTCCCCCGCTGCGTCGCAAGATGCTCCGATATTTGGCCAGAGAAAAGGTCGAAATAAGACCTTGTTGATCGCAAGACACGATAGACACGGTCCAGAATCAGCCTCTGATCATGGTCTTTCTCATCACGAAGGTGGAAAATGTAGCTCTCAAAAGTCTGGAGCGATCGCATGCGGGCATCGAATTCGCCGAGAGGACTGTTCCGTATGTAGTCGTCAAGAAGTGGAATTAGAGTCTGAAGATAGCCTTCAACACCGTCTTCCCGTTTGCAGGAGTCTAAAGGTCCACGAATAGTTGAATCGTACAGCCTGAACCACCATTCATTCGCCCCTTCTGCGAAAACTTTGGACTGGGATTGCAGAAGACCTTGCCAACAAGATAGCTCCAAACGCCGCCACTCCACAATGAGTCCGATAAGAGCCTGCTGGTGGAGTTTCAGAGTATTTCCTCGATTGGCATACATCTCCCAGTCCTCAGTCTGCAATAGGAGCTGTTCTAGGGCAGAAAGAACTTTTGCGACTGGACTGTGAAGATCCAGGTCCAATACGATGTCGCAGCGGCCTCTGAGGTGCTGGAGAACCATCTGATCAGGCCACTCTTGTATAATCTCGTCCAATCGGCTTCTCAAAGCGAACATGACGACAGCGGCCTTTTCCAACTCGACGACGTTCGAATCCGCGTAGAAGTTGTACGATTTCTCCCCGGTTACAATATTCTCCATGGCAGTCACTCGATGATCAAGGACGTTGAACTGGAATGCGAGACTTTCGTCGTCCAGGCTTTCAGGAAGAGGTGACGACGCCAATATTGATGCTACAATCGATTGACGACTCTCTTCGAAACCTGTGCTGTCGCCAGTAAGCCGCTGGGTCCCAAACAATTTTTCATGAAGTGACACGAGCTGGCCCATTTCTGCATGTGGGACCAGAGTGGTGGGTTGAATTGGCTTTTTGGTCGGGTTTTCGGCTTCTTGATTGAAGACGTTGTCAAAGGAAGGGAACAGTTCCAAAAATTCTCTTTCTTCCATCTCTGCTTCTCCTACGTCATTGTAGTCCAAATTCTTGCGCCGATACAACGACGACGCTGCCATGTCTGCTTCCTTCTCCTTTGCGCGGTCAATGAGCCAAAGTCGGAGGGCCTGGTCGTAAACATTTTCAAGCGTACTCATGTCCACAACTCCCATGGATTGTTCTTTCGCCACAGCTGACAAGGTCAGAAGCAGATAGCGGAACGGTGGTAGTCCAGCTGGTACAACAGCTCCGGCGTTTCTGCATATGATGGCTGAACTGCGTGCTGATGGGAATGCGACGAGAGAGAGGACTTGGGGGGAGAGATTGGTTGAAGACGGCAGAGTAGAATACGTGACCAGACGCAGCCCCATGCGAATGTAAAGAATGGCGAGTCGAACGGGAGTAATTAAATCAAGATAATCCGTGTAGACTGTGCCAAGTCTGTGATAAAATCCAGCCATTGATTGTTGCAAAACTTCTTCGCGGGCTATAGCATTTTTGTCACCGGACACCAAGAGAACGGTCAGTTCTTGAATCTTCGAATTTGAGAGGATCTGATTATGGAACTGCCTGACTTCTGCCCAAAACATGTCAAGCCGAGCAACGTCTTTTCGAAGAGGAAGGGATGGAGCAGATTCCAACTGTCGAGAGATGTCATTCGTCATACGAATTAGATAATCGAGGATATCGTTGTTATCATTTCCGGTAGTGAGTTGCTCCAGAGTCCGATGAAGTTTCACTTGCGTTTCAATCAGGTCTTGTTCTCCGCGTCTTCGTTCTGTAGAGTAGTTTTGTATTGCGACAGGATCCACGGGAGCGTCGGGGACAAAGAGATCCAGGATTAAACTTCCTAGTGCTATCCAGCAACATCCCATGTTTTCGACAATCTTTTCTCGCGCACAACCAAGTTTCAAGCGTTCAAAGGCAGGATACAGATGGAACGTGATGGCACGTTGGAAGTCTCGATTGCTGGATTGTTCCATGAGTGTCATGATCGTGCTTGAATACGACATGAGGTCTGTTATAGATCTTGTAGTGGGATGTAATAAGGCAGAATGCGTATTGGTCGGGAAAGATGATAGGAAGCATTCGATTGCCTATGACATAACAGGAAACTTCAGTTGTCTGTGTCGTGCATAGAAACAATACCCTCTCACCAAGGCAATTGATTGGCTTAGAATTCCCGCAAGGTCATCAATGCGCCTAGTCGATCGCTCAGATTGTAAGAACAACAGGCGTGAATGGTGACGTGTCTCCGCTCTATAACTCTCCACTGAACGCAGGGATTTCCGGCTCCAGTCGCTACACCTTTTGTCAATGAAAGAAATCACAATGGAGTGAAGGGATAGTACCATACTGCCAGAGTCGCAATAAGCTGAGTTGGCTGCAGAAGTATCGTGGGCCCAACAGATTGCTAAATGCAGTATTAGAAGAACGGACAGCACTGCAAGGACAGAACTCTCTGACTTTGTCCAAAGAAGTAGAGACGTTCCACAACGATTCTAACCATTGCATCTGCATTTCAGCAAGAAGAGGAAGAGCATCTGTAAGAAGTTTAACCGACACAAATCAAAAGTCGACAAAAGTGTGACTCACTTTTGTTGGCCTCCAGAGTCCACGAAAGGTGTTGATAGGAAGTTAATCGAAGCAGACGGCCCTTCCGACAACATGCAGTTTCGATAACATCTGCAACTAGCTTCTTTACTCCCTGAAGTTCATAAAGTTTAAAGGCAAGAATATTATCCATGTCACGACACACCTCTGCATCAGAGATCATCAGGAAAACCCCGAGTTCCGCAATAAGGAGAGATGGGTCTATTCCCAACTCTCCATCCACTCCAGAATTCTGGCGGAGCAAATGCTGATGAGGCAGAAATGTTAGTTTTAGGATATATGAAGTGCGCTATGCCATACTGATTCAAGATCTGCTTGAAGAGTGGTCAACTTTTCATTTGAGTGCATCGGTGCGCTAACAGGCAGTGTTCGTAATGCCATAAAATCGAAGACTTGTCTTCTGAGCTCTATGCAAAGAGAATCAACATCATGGTTTGCCTTGAGAAGAAGAGGAGGAATACTTTGTGCTTCCTTGCCCTCCAGGTGCGCACTGTGTTTCTCAATGAGGTCCAGACTTGTCGATGATATATGTGACCTGTCTATGAAGAGAGCGGACCAGATGTCTTGTAGTCCTAGCCCAGTAGACAGAGAGATGGCATCTTTGAGCTCATGAGCCCGTAGTACTGCTGGTGAGAAGACGGAAGGACTGTCTTCCAGAGCGTCGACGATCCAGCGACATGTGGCTTGTAGGGCCGAAAAATCTAAGACTGCAGCCGCGGCAATCTTGCGAAGATAACGACCGTAGGTGAGGAGTGATGATGATAATCGAAGATTTTCATACTAGCGAGAAACTGAGTGATCAGGCATTCGGAACGAGAAGATGAAATCTCACTAGTCGAGGCACCTCATTTTTGATGGCCAAAGAGTCTAGAGTGTTGCGTGCCACAACTTGAATGGCCTCAAGCAAGTCTTTGATTTGCTTTGATGCCTGATATTTCTTTCCCTGTCTTCCACCAACGATTTTTTTCATGTCGGACGTGCCGGCCTGATCTTCTATATCGAGAAATAAAGTCACCACAAGGTCGATTACTCCGAACAGGATATTATGAGGTGAGGAGTCATTTGAACCCAATTTCTTATCCACACATGGCAGAGCATTCAAGAAGAAATCCAAGGGCTATATTCAAGCGTATACGTTTACATGCACACATGACAGGGTATAAATTAACAAAAGGCCAGCGGCGGATGAAAGGTTGGCTGACCTGGGTAAGTAAAAGGTCTGAAGGTAACACCAATGACATTGAATATGCTTCGCGTAGACGTACAAGAGTTCCTCCAGCAAGGGTGTGATCAGCTAATGCGCGCAGGACCCCTTGAATCTGATTGATAGCTTCTCTTCCTGAATCTTGCATCATGTTCAACAGACGACAAAAAGGCGAGAAAAAAGAAGGCGCTGTTGTACGAGCGACAAAGAACAAGAGAGCATCTGTAGACTCTGACAAAGAAGAAACAGAGAGCATGGGACCATGGTCAGTTAGACTTGAGAGACTGGAGTCTAGATCAAGAGAACGTCCTGTAGTTGCCAATTGTGGAACCTGAGTCGGGAGAACCGTATTCAAACCGCGACGAGTCTTCTCAAATGCGAGGCTCCGGTATTTCGAATTTATTGAGGTTGTTACGTTGTATGGAAGCCGGTGATAATTAGAGAGGATTCTTCCGTCATCGGCGATGAGAGATGAGACCATAGATATCTCAATTCCTCTATTACGCATTGCTCTAGATAACTCGCCAAATTGGGGATCGACAGTCATGAATAAACGAAAGTTTGGGTGCGGTTTCAAAATTTCAACCTGTCCATTGACAAAACCACGTTCGCTGAGAGTGAGGACGCCATTGTTTTCGCAGAGTGAGTTAAGACGATCCAAGACCGAAGGGTTGCATAAATTTGCACCATCCATAAGAAACCAGTGGCCACGCTTCATCGCTTGAATAAGTGGACCGTCCACCCATTCAAATCGACCGGCAGCTTCGCTACTGTTGAGGAGATTATGAACCTTACCCAATAACGCTGAAGTTACTTCAGACATGTCTGATGGAGCTGCGAGACATTCGGAAGCTAATCGTAACAAATCATGATGGGAGGCAGAAAGCTGTCGAGCCTTGCGCAACGTATGGACTCGATTTTGATCCAACTTGGAGCCTGAGGTTGACCTCATTTGATGATCGAAGTAATATAGCAACTCGTCAACCAAAGAAATAGCGCGCCCACGTAGATCGACCTGTTCAAAGCTGCCCAAGATATCCATGGTGTCAGTGGAACTATTAACAGATATCTCTTGCAGAACATTTCCTGTGAAATGAGACAAAACTCTCACTACCTCAGTTTTACCACTATTTCGATGACCGGTGAGAATGGCAAGCCACGATTTAGAAGCACATAGGCCGATAGATTCCAAAGCGGGGAGTTGCATCTTCAAAATACGTCCAGGAGGTGATGATGGGGCCATGTTTTTGCGTACGGAAGTAAAGTAACCTATTTGAAAGTGACATGGTGATATCGTCAAGTTGGGGGAGGCACCAAACGGTCGCGCTGCAGTTGTAAAGACTTGATCAAACAGGAGACGAGCTTGCAAACGATCCTGTTCAGTGCGGAAACGATGGAGATAGACAGTATGAAGGTGCTCGAAAGGATGTAGGATCGAGTGAGGCGCACGTAAGAGGAAAGCCCATCGAATGACGTCACGAAGGTTGAACTCCCATGGGGCACCCTCTCTGCCAAAAATACGCTGAACTCCCACTGCCTCTTGGAGTTGCATATTGTATGTGATCATGTCCCGAAGAACGTGTTCACTGAAATCAGGGAAAAGATGGCGGCAAACCAGTAGCAGGTCGCTGGGTGATAATTCTTCGACGAAGACCTTGGTGAAGCGGTTCACAAAAGACTTAGGAAGACCTTTTCGTCCGCCGCCCTGATGAAGAGGGTTCTGAGCTGCGAAGATACGGAAATTGGGATGTCGAACGAAAGAACGACCAAGTTCAGGAATGTAGACTGCTCCGCGATGATCCAAAACCGCGTTCAACCCTTCCAGAACAGCCTGGGGAGCAAGGTTCATCTCATCGAGAAGGACCCAGTGACCATCCTGCAAGGCTTTCAGGAATTCCGCATCCTTCCAAGCAAACTGCCCTGGCCCTCCACCTTCTACTGGAAGGTCGGATCCAAACAAATCGATGATGTCCGTTTGATCAGAAAGGTTGATTCGGCATAGATGATGACCAGATACATTAGCCAAGGCAGTGATAAGGCTCGTTTTCCCTACCCCAGGACTACCTTCGAGTAAAATAGGTTTTAGGACTTGGCAAGCACGCACGACGCGCATTGCGTTGTCCTGAGTGGTCGGAGCTTCAAGGTTGAAATAAGAATCGACAACTTGTCGGGGTCCCTTAGATATGCTGAATGAGCCAAATTGGACGGATAACGAGGGGTCGTAGGGCGGGATGTAAGTAAACAAGTTATCGCGGTCGGAAAGTGGAACAAGATCCATCAGTTGTGACATTGCCTCATCCTTGAGTTGTTGAAGGTCCTTTGGCGTGTACGTTGATAGTTGTGGCAGCGAAGCAAGGCCATCCAGGAAAGTCATGTGTGCAGCATGATGCTGAATTGGAATTCGGTGAGAAGTCATCAGTGAAAAATGAGGATTACTCACGAAGATCTCATCCCCAGGCATACAGCTGGAGCTATCAGGTTTAAAAGCGGCATTGGAAAAGGTGACCCAGGCCTGGCGAAGTTGATCAGAATCATAATGTCAGAGAAGACCGACCCTGAGACCTACAAGGATATCTCTGAGACTCGTCAAAGAATTATCACCAACTCTGGTACATAACCAATCAACAAAGTCCAATAGACGCGATGTGTACTGTTTCAATGTTTCGTGTCTCCATAGATTCCCGACGATAAGCTCTAAGTCATGCCGACCCTCGACTCGAGGAACCCATATCTCGGTGAACCGATTGCGCAGAGCTGGTGAGAGTTCCTTCTTCCCATAATCACCTCCAGGATTCATTGTTGCGATAAGTTTGAAATTCTCGTCTGCTTTCAGTGCCGGATGAGCAAGCTCCTCCTCGCCACCCTTTTCGGCGAGGACTATGGTTCTTCCTGTTTCAAGAACACTGTTCAGCCTCTCAAGAACAGAGTCATCGGCAAGTGAGACTTCATCGAGGAGGAACACATCTCCGCAGCGCATGGCTTCAACAAGGGGTCCGTCATGCCATTCAAATATCGACTCCAGCTGAAGAAGCTTGGTCTGGAGAGTGTGAACGCGGGACCGATTATGGGGCGACAGGGAATCTGACTTGAAGATATCAGCTAAGACAGCAGTAAGGTCACTTATCGACTGGGGTTGCTGGGTCATGCCGATCTCACGAAACACGTCCAAAGTCTCCCTAAAGATCTCGGCTTCTCTCGAAGCACGGTTGCGAAGTGGACGAAGACCTCCAATGAGGTCTGCTGTCTCTGTATTTTGATGGCAATTCAGTCCATGAAGACGCTGTGAAGTGGCAGTCGCAAAGACCTGGCACACAGAAGTTTTTCCCGCACCAGTTTCGCCAACAAGAAGAACCGGTTCATTAAATCGCAGAGCTCTTGAGACCAGGACGAAAAGTCTTTGCATTGCATTGGTCCAAATGAGGTCTGGTGCCGCCGGTATGGAGCAGCCAAGGAACGAGGCCACATCAATATCCGACCGATGAAGATTGTACATCTTGTTTTCGTCGATTTTGACATTCATGACAGATTCAATAACTTCTTTTACGACGGCCTTGTCCTCATCTCGTCGAACACGCTCTGCCAAAAGCATAAATCCGTTCTCGGCCAGTTCTTGATAACCTACAGCGTCCCTACCAGCCCAGCGGAAAAGATCACGAAGGGTTGCAAACCCTTGTTTACTTTCGAATACTCGACTTGACTGGCGACGCTTTTGTAGTTCATGGAACACAGCGACGATACGCTTGCCGTAGGACGGTGCGATGCGACAACGCTGACATAAAATGGTTTCCAGTTCGACTTGAGGCACATCTTCGAAGTGGACTTCAAGAAACCGGTTGCGGAACGCACGGGAAAGGACTTTTCTCCCAGCATAGAGACCGGGAGGATTTTGCGTTGCAAAAAGCATAAAATGAGGGTGTGGCTTCACAATTTCCTGGGTCTCAGGAATGACAAGTTCGCGATTATCATCTAGAAGCCGATTAAGAGCCTCTAGGACATCGGTTGGCGCCAGGTTGAGTTCATCGAGCACAATCCAATCGCCGTTGCGAAGAGCACGAACAAGAAGGCCATCCTTAAACACAAGCTTTCCTGTTTGAGGATCCGAGACGTATGAGCCAATATACTCCTGGATGTCCGTGTGCTCGTGGTTATTGATACGTATGAACCGATGTCCCGTGCGTTTTGCAAGGTATTCGACTGAACTGGTCTTTCCAGCGGACGTAGGGCCCTCGATCAATATAGGGAACCGCCGAGTGAGGATAATCCTTGCTAGATCGATGAGTTTGGTCTCTACAGACGGCGTAATGATGTAATCCTCTGCAGGGTCCTCAGGCAACGATCCTCTCTCGAGATAGAACGGTCCCAACTTGATGAACTCGTCAGCAGAGCGTGAAGAAGGCACTGAAGGTTCTTTCATTAACATTGAACGAGGGTTTCGTACACCAGCCAGGAGATGCTTCTGCGCGAGGGCAGTCACAAGCTCTGCACTGGGGATGTCGAGTACCATCGTGAATGCCATCAGGCAACCTTCCCATATTGCTCGACGGAGACCAAACATGCTTGCTGTGTCTGATGCAAAGGTAAGGGCGCGAGCAAGAGTACGCATGCTGAAGTGTGGTCGATGGTTTGATCCGTCTGCAATCTGTCGTTTCTCAGCAAGGTCTTTCACGGCTGCATAGAACTCGGCAACGTTCATAATTGCCCCTTTGTCTCCCACCGCACTAGCACCAATGTATTGATTGACAATGCTGAGAAGGGTTTCTTTGTCTGCATCAGGAGGGGGCACGTCAATCTCCGTGAAGCGCGAACGAATGTTGGGAGGAAGATCTTTCTTCCCGACATCAGTCGCTGGGTTCATACAGGCAAAAAGCCGGAAGTCAGGGTGACGAGGGATTGGTTCCAGAGAGCCTTGTTCAGTCAGAGTGATGGATGCCGTTGGTCCGTGCAAGAGGCCAGATATACACTCCAGAGTCTCTGGACTCGCAAGGTTAATCTCATCAAGCAACACCCTAGATAACAAATCATAAAGATATGGTTGTTGCGTTGTTACAAGAACTGTGAACGTACCAGTCACCGTTTCTCAACGCCTTGATTAAAGGACCTTCGACGAACCCGAACGCAAACTTTCCCTTGCCCTGGACATGTTGAACCTCGAACTCCTCAACTTGTTGGACGAATGCGGCCCAGCTTTTCGCCGACACTTTGAGCTCATTTTGATCCACCTTGCGTCGTTTGCGGGGCCCTTCCTTCTCCATTCCGTTCCTATGGAAGGCAGGTCAATCGAAGTACGAGCATTAAAAAGGTACCGCACGCACTCTGTCTCAAAAACCTCCTTCGCTTGTATCCTCTCTCTTGCTAACCTCGCACTCTCCCTCCATAGTCCAACGGCTCTCTTCCATTTCCCCTCCGTAACAGCTTTCCTGACTTCAACCTCAAACTTCTCATTCTTCCTCCGACTAAACGTCCCACCGAACAGGTCCAAAAACTTCTGCTGAAGCTGCGCACCGGGTATTCTCGCGTCAACAGGCTTGAACCCTCCCAATAGATCAGAGGACTCAGTCTGGTGCGACAAGTTCAGTGATATCAATGGACGGCGCAGTAGGGATGCTAGGTGCGTGACAGCACTCGTTTTTCCTGTCCCGGTCTCTCCTGTCAAGAGCACGGGTTCCGATAAAGCAACGGCCGTCGCGATCCGTGATAGAAGAAGCACAGCAGGCTTGTGCATTGCGAACGGCCTCGCAGGAGTCGCGGATATCCCCAGCTTGGCTAAACGGGCCGGAAGGTGCGTTCGTCCAACACGCACGGCAGTAATAGTGCCATTAACGTCTTTCTCCGCTTCGAACTCGGGCGTGCGTCCGTTCAGGACCCACGAACTGCGTTCACTGTCCAATCCAAGGTGGTCTGCAGTGATTTTGGAAATGGCCTCGGTGTGTGCACGTGCACTGGCAGTTGTAATTCCAGCGCCGAAGAAAACATCCCGTGTTTCAATGTAGATGTCTTCCCTCAACGTGGGGTTTGGGAAGATGGATGAGAATGACAGTGTAGCAATGGAGTCGTCCATGTCCACGTCCATAGATTGGTATGATGAAGGTAGAAGCCTTTGTATACGCGCGCAAAGTTTTTCAAGCTCGCGCAAGCCAACGTCGCGCGCCGACGCTGCTGAGCCTAAGGCTTTGACGGCCTCCCAAAGACGGATGATGGCCAAGTTGGGGTGGCCTGCTAATCGAGGGAAGCGTGAATCGAGGATACTGCGAAGCTCTCCGGCGGTTGGAGATGATATGACGATCTCATGGAACTTGTGCGCTCCGAAGAATGTGGGAGCGGAAAAGGTACCACTTCTTGAGGGTGCTGTCGATCTTGTAGCGAACAATGCGAAACCGTCTGCGGCGACGACACGGCCACGACTAGGGACCTGGAGGGATGCTCGACCACCGACCCATTTCCCTTCTTTGAGTGATTCCACAAGAGGCTTTAAGACTCCGAGTACCTCATTGCTTCCCCGATCAATGTCCTCAAAGACAACCCATTTTCCTTCGCGCAGGGATCGCACAAGAACGCCTTCCTTCCATTCAAAAGTACCTGGCTGCGTTGGAGAAGAGACGTAGGACCCGAGAAGGGCACGTGGGTCAAGGGAAGTATCGGCGAGATGAATGGTGATTATTTGATTACTGACGCCAGGGTGAAGAAGTTCTGCGAGGTGGGACAGAAATAACAACTTTCCAGAAGAGGGCGGTGAAGTGAGGAGAGTAGGGAGACGAAGGGAGACGTGTAATGCCAGGGATCGCAGAGCTTCAACCGTGGTCGGAGTCGATATGAGGGGTGAGGTGGGCTCATATGATTTGAGACCGTGTGTTCGCAGCATCAAGATTCCATGAACATTCACAATGTGTTTGCTAAAGGGTGTGAGGTCCAATACTGAAGCACAAAAAATGACCGGTACCTGAGCTCTGACGATTGTATGGGTGTGATAGGTTCATCGCCATTGGAATAGTAACCTTGTTCTTCACATGCGATGTCTTCCCGCAATTCCTTGATGCGTTGCAATTCAAGGACTGGCATAAGCCATCCGTCTACCTCTCTTCTAGTTCCATCGGGATTGCTTCCATATTCTATCGGACAATCGACCCCGAATGGTTCGCCAAGAGCATCTCTTTCCATCACCTCTCGTTCGGCTTCGCCCATACCACTTTGAAGAGCATAACAACGGATAGCGAGTAAGCGGACGCCGGTGTCGAGATTCGGAGTCCAGATAAGTTTTGAGAGAGGAGATAGTGGCCAAACAAGGAGTTGAGGTAATTCGCGATTAGCGCGCAAAATTCGATATTGTGCGAGTAGTAAGCGGTGCAGACGGGCCACATCAACAGAGAGGGGAGACGGGGAAGCGACTATGAAGGCCAGTGGCCCTTCAGCAAAAGTAGGGGTGTTTAAAATGCGATTCAATATCCTAAATACAATTAGCACAAGAAAACGCAAAAAATGGTGTCAACAGACGGGAAGAGTTCTTCGTGATTTTCCAGTAGAAGACACAACGCTACCAATTGATCTTCTGTGTTTTCTTCTGTGTCTAGCCATCGAGCGCAAAGATCGAGTAGAATGGGTCGATAGAGCTTCGCGATGGTCAGCGTGAAGGCTGGATGAGAGAGTAGTTGAGATAATGTGACGAGAAGGTCTGTCGTAGACTTGGCGTTGGATACGTCAACCGGATATATCGACAGGTTTGATATTTTCTCTAATAGCAGTGCGGTCTGTCGGTGTAGGTTGATGGTCAGTGGGTCATGAATAGCACTGGTTGGCTCCATCTTTTTAAGGTTCTATAACATATAATCGATAGCAAAAGTTCGTCGTTTCCTGAGAGGAAGTCAGGACATCTGGAAATTTAAAACATGAGAAAAAGGATTAACCTGCTACGCGAGTAAGTCTTGTCCTCTTCGAGGCAAGTACTGCTGTGAGCTTGAAAAACTTAGTTTGAACGAGGGCAAAAATTCTTCCTAAATCACGTGTTGGATGTTTATCGGTGACATTGAAAGTGTTGCTGCTCTTTGGCACTCCATCCATCATTTTCATTCTATTTCGTCGCGTCTTCCTTTGATCATTGCATTTAGTCGAGGATAGATATTAAGAATACTGTCCATTCTGCGAGCACTCTTATGTTTAATTTACTGAGCTAACGAGATGCGCATACTGAATGTCCCTCGAAATCTAACTCCACCGCCAGAGAGCAAATCATGCGCTTGCAGGATTGGAGATTAATGTACATGGTCTCAAGAAGCATATGGGCTGCGTATCAACTGTCTATTGAGTGTCATTATAACAACAGGACGAATCACTCATGCAATTTCTTATGCCTCAAATTTATTGTCTGCCTCTGCCTAGTCTTGACAAGAATTATAAACAGACAAATAGTCAATGAGTTCTTTCTGTGGACTGTATATAGTATGAAAGGTATCCTACATGGCACTACTGCGAAATTTGACTCTTCCTTTGCGAATGATGAAAACACAGACTTGTTACTACTATATTGCTCGCCGCATTGATCGTAAACCTTCCGAGTATGTTCCATGCCGCATAGATGCTTCACCAAACATGTTTTGAGATGACTTTTTGTGTTTTCTCTCTATATCTGCTGAATCTTTGCTCTATGTCGAGTTCTTCTGTGATTTCAGGTCTCTGTATGTCCCATCAAATCTCCCGTTTACGGAGTCATCGCCCAGAAACTTGCTCGAGGCCTCTGGTACCAGTTCCATTGTTTTACACAGCTCGCATCTCAGCCTCGCATGCGCCGCACTCGACTAGTAGGAATGCTCCATCGTTTCTGTCTCTCGGCCGCATGCATTGTACATCGAGGACTCAACTTTGTTTGGGCAATGCGGATATGGATCTCCTAGGCAGCGCGTGAGTGTGGATAGTGTTTTTCATGCCGAGTGCGCTGGCGTCCCTGATGTCAAGTCCATTAAATCTGATAATGTTTTGTTGAGAAGCTGGAGGTGAAGCTCAACGATAAAAGCTGGGTAGCATTGACACTGCGCATCCGCCTCACAGGGTTGCAATCCTCTCACAGGCTGTAGAGTGTCCTATTGGTGCTGAGATCGTAGTAACTTTGATTTCTTCCCCACTGCGTCTCATCCTATGGGCAAAAATCGATTCAAAGCGATCTGTCACAGTTACGCCATATTCCTCGGGGAGAAGGCGACTTATAAGTGGTGCTAGACCAGGCGCAGATAGATCGGACCTGGAAAATTACTATCTGGGATGGGAATTGTTGTACCGGATGAATGCGACCCAAAGGTATATTTCTTCATTGCAGAGTGGATTTTGTCATACTGTTTCGAGCCAAGGGACAGTAAGGCCACAAATATCCTACGTGGTTCTGGATATCCTTCCCAGTAGATAAGAGGCGATATTCCAAGGTCCTCTCTTTGTTGAACCTGCGGCAAATCAGCCTTGTTCCCGAAAAAGCAGCTTGCGATTTTTTGAACATTGACTCGGTCCTGATTTGTGTCTATAGATGCTCGCGAAAATCAAGATACTCTTGATGAAGACTTGAAAAGATATCAACCTTGACAAACGAGTCAGTTAAGAATGCTTAGAGGTTATTGTCTCCAGACTTCTTTTCTTTTCCCCATGAGGTGGTATTAACCACCGACCGACTTGAATTTTCTCTCTCAGTACTCCCAATAGATACTCTTTTCGCCGCCAATGTCGAGTTTCCTATGTTCAAGTTCCGTAGACCTGGTTTTGTTCGTGAACCCATTAAAAGGACGGACAGAAAGGGTTGTTTTGACAATTTAAGATTTAACTGGAGACAGGCCAAGTCAGACTGGCAGTGGTACAGAAAGTAAGGTTTAAAATCCATTTGAAAAAATCGATATGGTCGGGTTGGGGATTAGCCCGTCCGTCATAGCTCTTGGAGGGAACATGGTGAAAGACAATAAAGTTGAGCATACCGCGCAAGTAAAATTCCTTGGAAGACAGTCATTGGGTTTTCCACTTTCTTACCCTGGACACTAATGTTGCAAACAACGAGAGACCTGGAAATGTCGCCAATCTTGTCCCTACACCCGCCATCACCGGCTCTATTATCATACCATCCGTGTGACTTTCTCAAAGTAAGCATCGCTGCCCCTGAGTTCTAAGACCACTGCATCCCACCACCGCATCCCCATCTAGCATCGTTGAGATAATTGGCCCCCAATAATCCTTCCTCCAGTCATTTACACAACGCATGCTTGAAATATAGGATCTGGTGCTGACGGTATTATGACTGTATGTGGCAAAAAAATTGGTGCCGCGTGCTGAAGCAAACAATTTAGAAACCAGCCTTATTACGCCGCGTTGAAAATCGTTGAAATCACTAACTTCATCTTTGGATTGACAGCGTATGATATGAAGGTTCCCTCAAGCCTTTCACGATTTAAAGCGATTTTTTCCATTACCGTGTTCTTTGCGAGGACCAATTGACCCTGACTTGACATCTTCAGCTTCGCCCTGACATGTAAGTATGCCCTCAATCGTCGAAGTGATAGCGTTGTTAATCTGGAATGTTTATTGTTAATGCACTTTAGAAATATCATGCATGAATACAGGGCACTGGCTTGACCTTGAAAATCAGGATAGAATCCGGCCCTTCTGTAGGTCCGAGACCCATGACTCAAGAAATAAGATTGAGATAGTCGCCAAACTCGGGTAGCTCCCCATTTGCCATCTGTTTCTATTATTCCACTGCTCTTCGTCCAGCAGCGACATTGGCGTATGCATTACCTCTTTGTTGTACTTACTCGCTAAATCACTAGAATTTGTTACTTCAGACTAAGCTGTGCCAGTGCCAAGTGGGGCGCTGATCTATTCCACTAAGGTCACGTGTTATCTGTTTTAGTCCTTGGAAAAATAGGGGCGGGTCTGGTGAGCGGGGACCACGCGGTTGCATATCATACCGATTGCGGTTTGTTTTCCAAGGATTGGTCCGGGCAACGAGCAATGGGACCTGCTGTTGCTCCGGCATCTCACGCGTGCTCATTTCCATATCTCATCTCTCATACACACTGCGAAGGAAATTGTCATCCCACCTGCGGGTATACTTACCTATCAATATGTCCTGAAGGTCGGGACGGACATAAACCGCTACTGCACGTCCAATGGAAACTCTATGAAGTCGATCAGACAGGTCGGTCGGTCATCATAGTCAAATCAATTGCAACCACATGGAAGATCGGAGGTCAGTATGTATGAATTTGAAGCATGTGGCTGACGTACATATCCGGTTACAGATGTCCTGTCATCATAAAAGCCGTTCCAATGTCAACATTCTAACAAGGCTTGCATTACACTAATGTTGCCTCTCTTTACCCTTTCACTGTTGCTCGCGGCGACCCCAGCCCTCGCTGTCTGGCCCGTTCCTCGTCAATACTCAACAGGCAGCTCACCCCTCCGTCTCTCGCCGTCGTTCTCCATCAAGTTTTCGGGCATCAACCATCCCCCATCTGACCTTCAAGACGCAATCTCGCGCACTACCGCGTATTTGCACAAGGACAAGCTCGAAGCCCTAGTACCAGATCGCGGCGCGTCTTCAGCGCAGATTGTTCGCAGCGCCAAGACGCTCGAGACGCTCACCCTCAGTTTGTCGACCGGTGCCCATGTCAGGAGCATTTCCGAAGAGGCAGTCGCCGATTTGGAGTCCCGTGTTGAGGGATACACGCTTACTATCCCCGCAGACGGATCCGATGCATCTCTAACGGCCAATTCCACTCTGGGATTGTTCCGTGGTCTTACTACGTTTGGACAGCTATGGTACTACCTGGAGGGCACAACGTATACCCTACAAGCCCCTTTTGATATAGTTGATTCTCCGGCTTTTGTGCGTCATCATCCTTTGTAGACGGTTAACAATTCTCAGAACGATTTAGCCTTATCGTGGTTTGATGCTTGACACAGCCCGTAACTATTTTCCAGTAGATGACATCAAGCGTACCCTCGATGCCATGAGCTGGGTCAAGATTAACACCTTCCATTGGCACGTCGTGGATTCTCAGTCATTCCCCTTGGTTGTTCCTGGTTACACTGAGCTTTCTGAGAAGGGCGCCTATTCTCCTGCGCAAGTCTATACGCCCGCTGACGTGAAGGAAATCGTCGCCTATGCCGCTGCGGTATGCAATTGTATTGTTGTCTATTCAATTCAAAGAGATGACACAATTTCGGTAGCGCGGTATCGACGTCATGCCAGAAATCGATACTCCGGGCCACACTTCTATCATCGCCAAAGCTCATCCTGAGCATATCGCGTGCTTCGAAGCTTCACCCTGGACGTCTTTTGCGAATGGTTGTTCCCGATTTCACAAGTATATAAGCTTGGAATTGATGTACGTTACCAGAACCTCCCGCAGGCCAACTTCGTCTAGCGTCCACCCCGACAACCACTTTTACCACCGGCCTTCTGAAATCCGCTGCTTCCCTCTTCCAGTCCGAACTCTTCAGTACCGGCGGTGACGAGCTGAACTCTAATTGTTATGCCCAAGATAATGCAACCCAAGCCGACCTTGGTAAGTTCTAGTCATCAATCCGCGATGTGCTATCTGACAGTCACAACTTTAGCTATTCAGGGCAAAACTCTCGATCAGGCATTAGACACCTTTGTCCAAGCCATTCATGCTGGTCTTAGGTCCGTCGGGAAACGAGCTGTGGTTTGGGAAGAAATGGTTCTTGATCATCCTGTTACCCTTGCCAACGACACTATTGCCTTGTGCGAATTTTGTGACACCAACAATCTTCAAGACCTAGACTGACGTTTTAACAGGGTCTGGATTTCCTCCGCTAACGTCGCCGCCGTCGCGCAGAAAGGATACAAACTCATCCACGCTGCGTCTGATTATTTCTACCTCGACTGCGGCGCTGGCGGCTGGGTCGGCGAGAACGTTCTTGGGAATAGCTGGTGTGATCCTTTCAAGACATGGCAGAAGGTACGTCTGGAAAAACTTGTTTTAGCGAACTTGGATTTGATATCACCGCGGCTAGTCGTACTCTTTCAATCCCGTCGCAAATCTAACAGAAGACCAAAGCAAGCTTGTGCTCGGAGGCCAACACCTTTTGTGGACTGAACAATCCAGCCCTTCGAATCTCGATTCTACCGTCTGGCCGCGCGCTGCGTCTTCTGCCGAGGTACTAGTTTCTTTCCTTTAAAAAAATTTCCTACTTCCCTTTCTTATTGCCGTCTTTCGTCTCAGGTGTTCTGGTCTGGACCCGGCGGCGATGTCGGAACAGCACTGCCTCGGTTGCACGACGTGTCATTCCGTTTCCAGCAGCGGGGCGTCAACGCGATTGCCTTGCAACCTCTTTGGTGCGCGCTTCGTCCAGGGATGTGTGATTTGAATGCATAAATGTCGGACGGGGAAACGGAGTAGGTGCGGAGAAGGCTTGTTGATGGCCATTGTTGTTGAGCTGGAGTCTTTACATATGCTATCGCCTTTCCTAGTAGCTGCCTCAGTAAAATTGATATAGTACTGAAATACGATAGTTCCCTTAATGATATGAGAGCTCGTATACCTTCACCCTTTGCCTGAACGATTGGCCCGAGTCCAGTTTTGGTTTCTCGTCTTCCGAGGTCTCCACGTTAGGGTTGATGGATTCAGTTGGTCAAACGACATTTGATCCATAATATTGATCTCGCCAAAGCAGTTCTATAACGAAGGGGGGAAAGGATAGAGTTAGAAAAACGTCTCTTTATCGCAATATCCTACAACGACGGTACATACGTCTGAGATAGCCAAGACTTCCGTTAGACTGTTCTGCAACAGCCTGAATGCGCGATTAGAGTATATAAAATAATCGGTTTAAATCTTTGAGGTGAGTCAAATAGTCGCACTGCAAGGAAATCATTGGTCATACGAAACTTGAAAAAAAAAGCGTAGCAGTCGGAAGTCCCGGGCCAGTGTTGACACAAAGGGGAGGGCACTTCACGTCCGAAAGCGTGCCTCATTGTCTTATTGGTACATAACTGGAACGACAAGTTCCTACAACAGTTCCCTCATACGGCGACACAGTCGCTTATATTGCTATGTTACGGTAATGATATCTACCTGCGCTCACTAATAGCTATGTACAGTTGTAGGATCAGCTCAAAAGGCTTCATGATTGATTTCCGTCCATGAAAGCCTTATGTTTTTCTGTTGGAAGAGAAAAATCGCAATGTAATCCAGCCGAATTAAATAGGAGAAACGACGTAGCCATTCAGGAGGAAGATACACAGCGCAAACAAGTTGGTAACTAAAAGCGTTATGGTCTTTTGAAGTTGTCACTGTCGTGACTGCCACTTTTTCTTTTCCGATGTCAATAGCTTTCGTCAACTCCGCCTTCTGCGGCCTGCTGCACATCATGAGCCTTATCATCTGTACAAGAGTCGCATACCGGCTCACCAGAACCTTCTTACATTCAATGCCACCTTTCAGACAAAACCACCGTCCCAAACGCGATACTTGGCCGCAGAATACCAGATCTCACTGATGGGGACTGGCCGTTGATATCTTCATGCTACTCCTCCTATGAGACACTTTAGGAGAATATGATATTGCTGTGTGGATTCGCTTTTTGGCCGGTGGAAAACGATCTTGACTCGACCCTGCGTACATCATGTATACCAACCAGAAGTCTTTCAAAGAGCGGAACGTTCCTAAAGAATTGCCAGAAACACAAGAAGGTCAGTAATACTCTATGTTCGATAGACAGATATTCTACATACCAAATCATGGTGGACGAAATGATTTTCGACCGAAAGAGGGTCCACAACTGCCGACCTTCGTGAACTTCATGCGAGTAGACTCTGGAGGTATCAATACCCAAGCGGATTTTGAATGACTACTAGAAGATGCATCATCTTCCCTGAAGGATGAGTTTCAAACAGCTGTTAACTGTGCCAGTTACACAAACAGAACTCTTCAAGGGGCGCTTGAGGTGGATGGATTTCACTGGGTATTCTGGAGAAAGGTGACCATGGAGTCCGCATAGTTTAAACTCTTCTGAAGACCCTTGGTCATTTCAAGTCTAGACTTGTGGCGCTTCTAGCTTTGACTGGGCGGAGAAGGCCTGGACATCTATTTCCACATGACAAGTTGCTTCAATAACATGCAGTTCAAACACGCCTCTAAGGGACGGACTCAAACAGAAACGAGGGGTGTGGCGTGCAAAGGACTAGATTGGTGCGCTAATATCGCGCGTTTGTATCTTTGACGGCACTGGCAAAATGGGTCTTCTAACAATGGATCTTGAATGCAGTTCGATCATTCTACCAACACCTTGCGGTCTTGTAATCTTGTTCTTGAACACTTGTTGGATGACTTGATATTGCTGATAAAGACCTGAATTTTTCAACACGGCGAGCCACTTTTGTTGATTAAAAATCTGTCTGTATTGACAGGCTACTCTATAGATGCCATCGTTTGAAGCTTTGATCATGGTGGTAACAAGAAGATGAGCTACGTGACTCACTTCATGCAATTGGTTGTAACGGTCACATGGTGTGACATGACCGATTTTCGTGAATCTCAAGGTATTGGTTGTGGTGACGACGATGAACGTGAACTGATTGAGGAAGAATAGATCAAGCACATAATGCTCTGGGAAGCATGGTCGTGTGAGATGAGATAACCTTGATACGTATACTTGAGGTAAGAGTGAGCATTCGAGGTTCCATGATGACCGTGATCTACTTGAAGTCTAAGGCTATGGCAGGACGAGTGAGGCTGCGTACTATGGAAACGTTGGGTTTGGGCATCCAGATACACTCATCATGTTCTCTCAGAAATTCAACCTGTTTGAAGCATACAAAAGTGAAGTTGCCGGTGTTCCGAAAATTCTAGTGGCGGAGACGCACTTTTGCCCAAGCCAATGACACGATTGCAAGTTGCCATACGCAATTCTCGCTCGATCATACGGAGACGTATTCGATGAAGTCCTAGTCCTCTTCAATATGTGCTTGTTCCAAAGTAGCAAGCGAGGATACATGCCTTGATTCTTCGTTCTTGACAATTTTGCAAACGCACTCGTTCCCAAGCTTCAGCTAGCCATTGAAGAGAAAGGGGCGTATTTCTGGGCGAGTGCGAGTCGGGTGCATCTTGGCGGAGTTGTTGCCAAATCAAGAAGATGTTTTGCAAGGCCTGGGAAACGCGACCATCATAACACTGTCGTCAGTTGGCATATTTCACCGCCAGTATGGTCATATTTCCTCTTACCTTTGCACTTACGCAAAGGCATTCCATGTTGATAGCGGAAAATCAATTTGACTCCGCAGTCAATTTGCCTCCGCTTTATACGTGGACCTGTTTATCTATTGAGCTAAAGCACTATCCTTCAGTGTCTGTGTTCACTCTCAAGATTGTCCACAACGCTTCCTAAGCACATGAGAGGTGTGACGAAAATTTTTACTGAATCTCTAGCGATGCGTTCGTCGAGAAGGAGCGGTGTTAATTTTCAGAGATGGTGGATAACGTTAATCTCAAAGCGAGTAAGTACCTCCCTTCTGGAAACACGGGGACCTTGAAAAATAGATAAATAGGGCTCTGCAACCTTTCTTCCTGTCCCCACATGCCCCTCATTCGACATGGCTGAACATTTTCTTGATGAATCTCCCCCGTACCCCAGCGCTTTTGCTCTCCCGCCATACGAAACCGCCACTTCGCTTGACACATGGGCGGATTCTTACTGCCTTCCGCCCTACCAATTTCGTACTGCACGACGCTTTCATCCATATATGCGCATTCTCCCTGGTCGTCGAGCTCGGCAGGTTCGTCTTTTTTTCCTGCTCTTTTTCGGTTTTGTTCATGCTTTCTCACGATGGCTACACTCAGGAAGAGTCTTTTGAGGACTTTCTTAGATCTCTCCCGGCGTCCACGAATGATCGAGCGATAGTACATTTTCCTTGTATTCTTTCCGCTTTGTTTGTGTGACTTGATTATAGGCACCGCCTGTTGCAGCAGCTGAAACTTCCTCTGTTGCTTCGACGCCGCCTTGTCTTCCTCCTCGCTCCGCCAACCGCCAAGTACCTGTGCGTTTTCTGTTAGATATACCGATACTGCTTTTAACCCTGACGTAGGCGCCACTTCCCATCGCCACAGTACTCCCGGCACCTGGTCCTCCTCCTCCCGCTCCTCCTCTTCTGGCACAAGACCCTGAAATTGATCCGGAAGAACGCCGTCTGAGTCTCGTATATCGCCTATTTCTCCTGGTATAATTGTCTTCTCTCATTTCGCAACCCAATGTAGCTCTGAGGAACGTTTTTTACAGCCAGATATCATCAGAATTGTACGTGATGGGTTACGTGCAGCTATGCGAGCAGCGGAAGTGCATAAACGCAAAATGGACCCGGAAGCTTGATAATGAGTGGCTTGAAACTTGATCATTCCCTCGTCTACTGAAGCAAACTTCGTTTCATCTTCATTCTACTTCTTCATGCACCACCATTCCTGTTCACTATCGACCTACCGGGTACTTTCACTCTATGCTCCCACCAGCATGATCTGTAATAACTTCATCTTGGTCTATAAATTTGTACCTAGCTGATATACCTTTGCCGTTGAAATGTACTCTGTCGTGTTATTGTTTTTTGTGAGTTCTGAGCTCTATTGTCGCTCGGCCTCTTCATTCTCGTCACCGCATTCATCGTGAATTCACACGCACATGACTCGAACTGTTCCCTGCATGTAAACACCGCCGCCACAGACTAAACTTACCTACATCAGACTTCTGTCAAGTGACACGTTTACAATAACATTTGAAATCTACAGTTTTCCATTCCTCTGCCATCAAGACGGGATTCTGAACGGATAGGTTCTCAATTCAGTCATTTGCCCGATTTGTGCCTGTAACAAAAATTTGAACTAAACAATTCTGACGCACGAAGCCTGTCCTCGTGTCACGGTCGCACATCAAACCCTCATGAAGGGCTGTTGATTAATGATAGAAATAAATATTCACGGAGGTTCGTAACCGATTAGAAAAAAACTGTGCTTCTAGCAGCACTAGTTACTTGGGTTCACGCACGGAGGCAAAATATATTATATGATGCAGGAATATAATATTTACCTCTGTGTGCGAACACAACCGCGCCGGTAATACAATCCATCCATCCAACCATCCAAGCAGACGTAGTTCACCGCAACGCGTCTCCGACGCACGGATCGTTGACCTCTATTTACTATTTTGCGTCAATGTCTTAAGGTTTTCAAATCTTTCTCTTTGCTCAAGAATCACTTCATGGTGTAGGGTCCAGTCACGGTCAAGAGAGGAGGACATTGAAGGAAGGAAGTCAAAAGAAATAAGGGTAAGTTAGGTTTTCAATAGAC
Source organism: Termitomyces sp. T69sscA (assembly GCA_017657225.1). Lineage (NCBI taxonomy): Eukaryota > Fungi > Basidiomycota > Agaricomycetes > Agaricales > Lyophyllaceae > Termitomyces > Termitomyces sp. T69sscA. The sequence goes on from JAGGAQ010000072.1 coordinate 34,496, forward strand.
ATCGTTAGTAATTGTCCAATTCATTCCAAGCTATGCTCAGGATCCTCATGGTCAACGAGGGGGGATCCTTCAAGTTGCCAAGGTGACAATTGTCCTTTGAGATGCAGTATCCGAGGACTCAGATACAACAGATCCAATTGTCAGGAGACGGAAAACCGTCGGGTTTTCACGCGTACGCATTGTGAATATTACTTCTCAGTCGTCGATGGCCCAACACCCTTTGATACAGGAACTTACCTTACCTTCAAAATTTCGAGGTTCCCCAGGGATGATCTGGAGTCACTAATATAGCTGCAAATCTGAGGGCATTATGTATGATAACACACAAAATTGAGTGGGCCAGTAACGGCTGACTGAGTCAGGGTCAATCACTTGTTGTGTTGTCGTGGACTTGACGCGGTTCTCCAGAATTTGTCCGCGATTCTCCGATTTTTGTTCGACAGGCAAATAACTGGAGTAAAGAATGAGAAATAATGAACGTTGAACCCTTATATTCACCAGTCCCTAGTGGATGATGATTGACCTACAGAAAGTGCTTATGCGTTCCTCACAACAGTCATAAGGTCGCAAATACATGAGCTTGGGCTCTTACTGCTTAAGGGCAGCTGCGGCCATGAGCGCGACCGGCCCTCAAGTCGCCATAAATAGGCGCCCGTTGTCCATTTGTCCTTTCCTTGGCTCATTGACTACGGTCTGACCCCGACGGTAGGGCTGGCGCTTGCGGTGTTTCAAGTGAGTCCCTTCCATCTCTACGAGAATCTGCCGGTGGTCCAATGACTTGGAAGCTGCAGGTTACCCCAGCCATGGACTCTTGGTGCCATCTCGATTTCTGATCGGTTAGTCGATCTTAGCACTTCTTCTGAATCTGATGGTTGATGGAGTGATTTCTAGGTGCCAAATGATTGTTCGCGTTCCAACAAGACCGTTGTAGCTACTGGGCGAGAAGCTCAGGTGGGTTCTGGTCCTAAAATTGATTGGTTCATTCGATGGATATCTTCTTTTATCCAGTACTTTTTATATCCTGAAGGCGTAGATCTAGGGATAACATGCCAAGCGCGCCGGTTAAAATCCAGCCGTGAAGCGATATACTAAACAAATCAATTACCCCAGGCCATCTGTATATGACGCTTGTATTATCGATTGTCAAGAGGTAGAAATCAGGTGTTAATATGCAAACTTTTGACTTTTGAGGTTGCGTTTGGGTACTTTGCGAACAATTCATGGTATCGTGCTCATCCAGGCATGCGTCGACAAAGTGCGAGGGCTTTCCCACTTCACATGTACAAGATTGTGAACAACTACTACTAACTATGCTGATGCGACGAGATAAGTACTGGCGCTTGATTGTGCCGATAGTGTCAGATACGCTTAAGGTTTGCACAGCCGGCGCCGCGAGATTGTATAAATACTCGGATGTTTTGGGTGACTCCCCAGGCTTCTTGCTTGCGGACTCCCAGGTCCTGAGAGCATACCTAGCGACACAAAATGGGTGGGAATGCTTTTGCGGCACGCTTGGACGCAAGCGCATTCCCTCGCATGCCACCTGCTGTATATAGTGCCTTGAAGGAGCGTCTGTTACCTCAGATCTCACGTCTCTACGAATATGTGGCCGTCCCTTTCGAAGCTCCTGAGAAGACTACTTACGGTGATGTTGACTTCATCGCAGCGTGTCCATTGAACTTTAAAGACGTCGCTGATCAAGTAAATGTTCCGCACGAAACTGTTCAGTCGGCTGTTGGTGCTCGACATGCGAACCTAATGGATGGTAATCGTACATCAAACTTCGCCGTTCCTATCGCTGTAGGTGAATGGACAACCCTTGGTCATGAACCAGAAGAACAGGAAGCACGTAGGTTGACACAAGATGGTGACATTTATTATCAGGTAAGTTCTCGACGCAAAAATTGAGTTGGCATGTGAGAAAATTTAGAGGGTGCTTCGTATAGGTAGACGTAAACGTCTGCTCAGACAAAGCGGAATTCGAACGGATGGTGTTCTATCATTCGTATGGTGATCTTGGGATGATTATGGGTCTACTGGCTCGCAATATTGGGTTGACTTTGGGAGAAAAGGGTCTCAAGGTTCGTGCTGAAAATAATAGCTTTTCGATTGTTTTGCAAAATTGAGGCCTTCAGTTGCCCGACCCTCCGAATCCACCGATTGAACTCAGTCAATCATTCAACGAGATATTGGAGTTCATGGGCTGGTCGATGGACACCTGGAAAGCAGGGTTCCTTACCAAGAGAGAAATATTCGAATGGGCAGGATCAACCAGGTTCTTCAATCCAGGGCAATTCAGGTCTCACGGTGAGGGCTTTAGGAAAGTCAAAACAGATCGAAAGATGTATGCGGAATTTGTGCAATGGGCTGGAGAGAAGACTGCTCTTGCGGGAGAGAAGAAAGGCAGGCGGACTGAAGAGCAGTTGCAAGAGTTACGAGGCCTGGCGCTTGTGCACTTCGACAAGAAGGACCTTTTCGACACACTAGCTCGGGAGCGAGAACAACGTGCGGGCTTGAAACAGGCGTGGAGTGGATCCCGTGTTCGTGATTGGGCAGGACTTGGAAACTACTGGAAAGGTGTCAAACTGATTATGGACGCAGTGAGAGAGAGGTTGGGCGGTGACGAGGGCGTTACGAAGTTGTATGAGAAAGAAGGCGAAGATGGCATTAAACGAGTAGTTTTGGAGGAGAAGAAACGCCTATCTATTAGTTCCGTTGTGAGGGAGGAATCTGCAGACATCACCTCGGTCGAGGGTAATCTGGCAAGGGATATCACTAATCTATCAGTGACATGATTTCGGTATAGTACTATCATGGATCGCAGGAGCCGGCTGGATAGTAGTAGCTTTATGATTTCGTTGCTGTCGAAAATTGATTGTCTAGTACTGTCTTCCTATGAAATCTTCGACGAGTTTTTTGAACTCAACAGGCCTTGATATTTCTCAATGCGCCATTTGTTGGGAGAACGAACACCAAACATACCTATCGCCATGAACTGATCGACGGATGGAAATCTATCAACCAAAGGGAGAGTAGCATCAAAAAAGCAACATACCCCAATGACCCGCATCAAGTGTTTCGAATTGTGATTTGGGGAAGAATGATTCTATCGGTGCGAGACTATGTTTATTGATATATCTGATCTTGTAATGAGCCGGATGCGATCAGATAGACAATGTACATACGCGCTGTGAGAACCCTTGATAAATAAGGTAGGACCGTTCCACTGTCGTTCTCCCGTAACGTAAGGGAACGAGCCGATCTCAGGGATCGCAATTCTAAGGGTATCTAATGGAACCCGGAATTTGGCAAATGGTTCATTCGGTGTTAGTGGATTGAGGTTGGTAAGAAGGAACTGCCGGACGGTCATATCCTTACCCAGCGTAAGCCGACTCCTCGAAGAGCGAATCGAATCACGTACTGTTTCATAGTCCTCCAATACCTGCAGAGCTTCCTTTCGCGTCCGGAGCTTTAACCTTTCAATCTTTTGCATGGCTTCCACATAGCCCTTGAATTCAGGCGAGAGTTCCGCTCTTGTTGGCGCAACGTCTACCACGATGAGTTTGGACAGGATTTGCGCATTCTGAGGCTCAGATAGGGAGCGATGAAGTGCAACAGACATAGCGACTTTTCCTCCCCTGGAGGACAACTGAGTCCAGAGGGCAAAGCGTGCAAGAATGAACCATACATGGAGTGCCCAAGGAGAGTAACTTTGGATAAAGAGTGAGAATTTATGAAGTGTAGGACGTCCTTGGCCATAGCCGAATAAGTCATAGGCTCCAAATGGGGAGAACTTCCTTGATTACGGAGGTCCTGTTACTAGTCGCATCAACTCATCTTCATCTTCATCGGTGTCTTTGATATGTATGCAAGAACTCACAAGAGAATAGACAGGAATATTCAAATCCTTCATAAACTGTTTTGCTAGCGAGGTGAAGTTGCGCTTTGATCCACTCCACGTCACTAATTAGCGTCTGCCTGTGATATTATTCTATTCCACTGCTTACAATAGTCCATGGAGTAGAATTAAGGCTCCTCCCTTTGTCTCTCCATTCGGCGGGATTTGTGCAGCATAATCGAGGTTAACGATGCCATGGCCTTGGCTTTGCGCGTTGGGACATGACTTTTCGGCAAGCGAATGTACGTGTGCAGCTCTGCCCCAACCCTCCGAATGAGATGCAGTTTTTCTATGCAGAAATATATTCGATGTCGTTGCTGATCGGACGGCAAGGCGTGAGAGCATGTTTATGGAAGACTTGGCAGTATTCATCCTCGGAAGTGACGCTATATAAACAGTCACCAACCAGACACTGCAAGTTGGTCACACAGGTTTTATCGGGTCACGACTTTACCGCACGAAGATGACGTGGGATTCGCGTACCGATTCGAAGGACTTCTGTAAGGCGAAACTAATGGCAATTGATTGTGTTCCATAAAAGCTAGAAACCAAAAACTGTCGACTCCCTGAAGTCTTTCTACTGTCCTGATGTTGACTACACTGAAAACGTCTGTTTTGCTATCGGTGCTTGCCCGAGGCGTTTCATCTTCTCCTGTTGTGCACATCAAATCGCGGGCAGCTACTGACCCCGTGAGCGTTACTCTGAACGGCAACACTTATATTAACAAGGTAGTTGCCTTACTGCGCCTTCATCGGCATTCATCTTACACTCACCTGAGGGTCTCGTTGGTTTTGGTCTTATCCCTTCTGATTTTCGTGATTCTGTTGGCGATACCTTGGGTGGAATTGGGAGTGGAATCGACATCAAACGTGGAACATGGGCTCAGACTGCCTTTGGAAGTTACACCGGTACATTTGTCGTGACCCCAGATCGTGGCTACAACGTGTATGTTATCCGATTCTTTTCTTTTGTTCTGCCACAAGTGGAATGATCTATCACTTCCGGCAGCGAAGGAACGATCGACTACCAATCCCGCCAGCATGAAATTGATTTTACCTTCTCGCCCTATTACGGCAGCTCGAAGCTCAGTTTCTCAGATGCGCAGGACACTCTCGTTCTCACATACAAGAACACTGTCCTCAGATACGAGAGGAACAATGTGAAGACCAGTGGTTTGGACCCTACCGCTGTCAGGGCTGCTCAGAGCGGTTTCCCCAACAACGGCACTGCTGATCCTCAAATGCCCATTGCCTCCACTTCATACCCTCATCTCACCATTGATGCGGAAGGTCTTGTTGCAAACGATGATGGCAGGTGAATACTTCTCCAAGCCATCTCTAAGAGTGGTATAATCATGAACTCCTGCCGTGCAGCTTTTGGGTCAGCGACGAATATGGTCCTTATATCTACAGGTTTTCGGCAACTGGGCAATTGATTCAAACAATCCAACCTCCTGATGCAATCCTCCCTCTGGACGACGATGGAAACCTCTTTTTCACTTCAGGCGATGATCCCAAAACTGGCCGGGGCGGCAATCATGGTTTGTTGAACAACTCTTCCCTCCTAAGTTGTTTTTGGTTTACTTAAAAATTTTTCTTCTAGGTTTCGAAGGCTTGACCATTGACCGCGTGAACAAGGTTCTTTACGCTATGCTCCAGGCGGCCACTATCCAGGATGGGGGCGATGAAAGGGACACCTCCCGATACACTCGTCTTCTCGCATGGAATGTTTCTGATTCTTCGATTCGTCCTCCTCTCATCGGGGAGTGGGTCGTTCCTCTTCCTCTGAGCGACAAGGACAACACGCAGCAATGCAGTGAGATTCACTTTGTGAAGCCCGGCATTTTCTTTGCCTTGTCCAGAGATGGTGATGGCCATGGAGGAGACGACAATAACACGAAGTACAAGTAGGTTTTATTTTCTACCGAAATCTCTGCTCGGCCTGATCTACTTAGACAGGCGGATCTTTTCTCTATAGTTGGAGCTACAGATATCCACGGAACAAAATATGATGATCCTGCAAACCCAATTGCGTCTGACGGCAAGCTCAAGAGCGGTATTACTCCTGCGACATATGTGTCCTTTGTCGACTTCGTTGAGGAGAACGGCCTCGCACGATTTGGTTTGCACAACGGTCAGTTCAACCATTCTATGCCCCTACGCGCAGGTTTCATACCTTTTGTCATCTCTAGATGATCCTGCAGATCAGACATTGATCGATGCGAAGTGGGAGTCTCTCACTTTGGCACCTTGCTTTGACTCTCAATTTCCTGACGATTTCTTCTTGTTCACTGCTGTGCGTACCGCCCTTTTACGGCACTCGTACACGAGGCTAATGTTTTCCCAGGCGGACAATGATTTCCTCACCAAGGACGGGGAGTCCCTCGGAGAATCTTATGATGCCGATATTAATGTCGACAGCCAGTTCTTGGTATTCAGGGTAACACTTCCGGGTGCTGGGCCTTACAATTCCTAAAGAAGTTTGATGTATTCTAAGTAACGAGTAGAGTTTCTAGTGTGCCGATCTGTGTCTCATTCTAAGTCCACGGCTGTGACGCATGACACGTGAGAAGACAATTGTTTGGTTTCAACCGTTGTATCAAACATCATCTTTCCTTTCGCCCATCTAAGTTGCGCCGTCTGCCACAATGACGTCGAGTTTCCAGCAAGCTCAGGCAGAAGGGTTATGCCTCCGCTATCCAGAAAATCTTCCTCTCCACAGAGATATTAATTACGAAACTGCTGTCAATATGTTATTGCGGGCTATGGCTATGTCTACTAGCGTACCCTTTGCGTGGGGCTTCGTTGACAAGCCTCCTGGTAAGTCGCGTCTCAGTCGTGTTGATGACGTGTTCTTAAACGTTATTTGACTGATCCACCAGAGGGACAAGTTCTGCTTCTATTTCTCCCCCCACAATCACCGTTTCCCAATGACGGCCTTCGTTTCCAAGAACAAGAGGTTAAATTTACCATGCCTGCCGGGAACAACCGTGTGAGTAGTCCAGTTACATACATTCAGTGATAGCATCGTTACAGCGTTGGAGCATCGATTGATATCTATATTAGGAGCTCGAAGTACACGAGGTGAAGTTCGGTTTCATCCCAGGGGGCCAAGACTCCAACGCCTGGCGCTGTCGAAGACGCTATCGTCTCGTCAAGGGTGGCAATCCTTCCCTCGTACTGGTACACTACACGCAAGGGCCTCAGACACGTAAGTCGCGTCTCCTGCGATTTCGTCGGATCGTGAACTTGCGAATTTGCCACCAGCGATTGTCCCGTCAATGATGAACCATCCTGTCCGCAACTATCCGCTTCGCACAGTAAATGAGCCTTCTGTATATGTAGCAGGAGAAAAGATGGGACAGAAGGTGTACCCTCCTGGTGGTCTCATGCAATCTTCCGCACCTGCCATTCAACAGCCAGGAATGCCCATGAGTTTCTCTCAGCAACAGGCTATGGTTGCGCAACAGAACACCAATATGGATCTACTAGAACAGCGGAGAAGAGAGCAGGAGCAGAGGGCACGAGCGCAGGCTGGGCCGGCCGCAGGAGGGGTGAGTATGTAGTTGGTTCTACTTCCCATGCTCCATTAATTTTAGCAGCGACCACCACCACGGCCTGAGGACGACGATTCAGGAGGTAGTCTTTGCATTTCTGCTATAAACTTGCATCTCACAAGAATTTTGTAGACGAAATTGATCACATATCGACACGAACACTTGCCCTCAACAGATACAAGCGCAATCACGATATGATGAATGAAGTGTTTAAGTTTGCAGCTTATGGTGCGTCTCTCTATATATCCACTCTTCTCGCACGCGCTTACGTGTGATCCGCTCATTAGGCGATAAAAATGCACCACCACCGCCTCGTCCGTATTCCATCTTTGACATAAACGAGATCGAGCAGAAAACGGTTTGTCTCTTCATAAGTGAAATATGACATTGATATTGAGCATACTATGTTACGATTCTAGGCAAAGCTTCAAGAAGAGATCGAAGTCCTCAATGCCAATCTTGCTGAACGAAGAGCCTCCCGTCAACAGGACCAACCAGACGCTATGATGACCTTTGGGAGCGATGGGATCACCGCATAGTGCTTTTTGTACATTTTCATTCTGATTCTTGGTGTACTTGTAAGATATCTAGTTGCGATTATGTATAGGCTGAATTTTCTCCCTGACTCGACAGCCTTTGACTTGATGTAATGGAAGTTTGTATTTTTTGCTTTCATAATCTTGACAGAGAACTGCAGAAAAACGAGAGGCTGTGTTGCCTGGTGTGTCCCACCCTGTAGCTTTGGCTTTGGAGAGATTGTGAACTGGCTAACGTACCCTCCTCGTACATGAACGTGAGCGGACTCACTAAGAAAATTCCATATTTAATTGATACTACCGCGAGCTACAATAGTTAATCTCGATCGATCAAAAGAAGACTGGCTGGAAATGAGCGATTGAGAAGATCGTTCTATGAGAAAGAAAGGAAAGCTGTGAAGGGGTAGGTGATACTGTCCCCAAAATGGGACAAAGAGGATCTTGAGAACGGATTGACAATGAAGCACTGATAGAACGAAATCTGGCTTCATCAAATAAGCAGCGTAGATGGTGTGCTGATGAGCTAAGAATGATGAAGCGCAGGGGACTCCGTTGTATATGGACGAGCCGTAATATTTGTGTTAACATATCGCACTGGTTTTCTTTGCCCTTGCATTCATCCAACGCATCGATTATCACGAGAAACGAGCCACGAACATCGAGTTTGCGCAGCGGCTCCAAGATGAGCGCCTCTATCTGGCTCGACAAAGCTCTCTGGCATATCAAAGGATTGTCGTGTATGGATTTGACGAGGCCCGCATGAAACCCCGGAATGGATAGAGCGAGCTGCAGCGCAAGCGTAGGAGTGAAGTGGTTGATGGAACTGCATTTGGGTCGCTGAGAATTGAAGAAGAAACTGCCTGCGAGTTCTCCGCGTTTCGCGCAAGTCTCGACAATAGAGCTTGCGATTGTTGAATTGAGAGTCTTGGAAGGCCCGTGAAGGTGGAGAACGGGCTTGTCCTGGCCACTCGTCGAGGACATCCATTCCAATACCGCTTGTAGGATTTGTGACTGTACTCCCGGGGGACTCGAAATCCCTGGAAGCGGTGTGTGATCCTGCGAGTCATATGTAGCGCCTAAAGCAGATGCTTGATAGAGATTGAGAAAGGCTGCGGGGTGATTCCTCTGAATTCGGAGTTCGTCTTTCATGAGATGGGGTAGAGGACTTACCAGGTTCCGAGCTGTAGATATTCTCCACGTTCGTGAAATTGCCACCATTGACGGTAATGTTTCTGGCGTTTGTGAACATGGTGACTCTGGAGAGGTTGTCAATGACGTGAGGTCTCTCGGAAACCGGTTTTCATACCTTCGAGCTCTGGGCGGCCACACAGCAGTCGCACAGCCTCCTTGTAGACAGTCGACAAAACACTGCATCCAAGGAAACAACTTAGGTGTATTTCCTTTCTTGTAATCATGTCACAAGAATGCTTCTCCAGATCCTGACAGCTCGGTGAAAGATTGATTACTAAAAGGCGCTGAAGACCCTCGTAGGTATGTTTTTGGTGTGGTCATCATCAGTAGTAGCTGTGGCGCCTACTCGTGGATATCTCTATCAAGAGATACTCACCAGAATTCCGGCAACCACTATCTGTGGGGCTTAGTCATTCCGGTGCGTGCCAGCAGTGGCTACAGCCAATGTCGGCCACATCATCAAGAACACGATTGGCTTATAAGGAATCATTGAAACGGATAGTAAAGGTGCTAGTCATCGAATATACGCGCGAAAGCTTCCGTAACGAGCCAAAGTGCGGGAAGACTTCAAGAAGCAGCAAGACTTAAAATTATGGTTGCGATCATAATGAACTGGAGTGATTGGCGCCGAACGCCATCTCCTTCAAGATTAATCAATGTGGGAAAACAGGTCTCGGTTATCAATGTTACTTGGTATATAGTACACGCTGCACATTATGTGGTGTACATGAAGCTACGACAAATGGCTCTTTAAAAGAACGTTACTGGACTAGTAAAGTTAAGATAAAATGGGCATCATAATCATCGTGGTTGGTCGTAAATTGCCGAGGCGTAGAAGAACTGGAGTGCATGCCTAATAAATAGTTAACGTGTAGCTGCGTATAAAGAATATGCATGAAAAGCACATTCGCACTAGGGTGTTCAGGTCATATGAAACGGCAGGGCGAACGTACAGGGTATCCAGATATAGATTAAAACATAGTCGGAAACCCCAAACCAGGCAAAATCGGATGAGCCAATACGGACTCGTAACCTCAGGAGCCTCAGGAGCCTGAAGAGGGCACACTCAGAGTATGATTTCAAGGCTCCTGCTCCTTTTTCGATCAACGACCGTGGTCTGGTGCACCGGTCTCAACAGGCTCGTCTGGAAATTGGACAACCCTTTAAAATCCAGATTTCCAGAGAAGAGTTGCCTACGCCACATCTCTTCTTTCTCTCCATTCAGAAGTTTACTCCCCAGATGCGAATCTACTCGCCTAGGTGCATTATATGCAAGTGTAGAATCATACGAAGGCTTCGATCGACTCCTCTGCGCGTGACGTCTAATGAAGTCTGGGCCCTGTACACGCTCTTGGCGGTGACTGAACGTGGCACTCCGTGAAACTTCAATCGTGTCGAGGGATTCGGCGACATAGAGATGTTCTGGCCCACTAAGGGGAGGAAGCACAGTGTTGAACTCAACCTTTCTCCGACGTCCGCGGGACGAAGAACGATCTAGATGCGTATCTGGATCGAGCGAGTCTGAAGGCGTCATTGGCGGAGCAATACTCGAGCTGGGCGAGTGGTCTGAAGCAAAGGATTTTTGACGTCTTCGACCGCGCTCGAATGATGCGGATGACAGGTCAAGGGTGGGATCGAAAAAGTGGGACGATCGTGTGGACGAAGGAGATCGTATGCTGGAGGGGGATCGGACAGCAGATGTGGAATGTGTAGGGGTGCCAACTGCATGGAGAGGCGTCACGGATGGAGAAGGAGCACGGCGAGTCCGTGAGCTGCTGCGGTTGAGCGTAGGACGCGAGTGAGGAGCGCGAGAAAGAGAACGTTTCATTCTGGACGAAGACCGTCGAGACGCTGCATCATGAGGATGCAAGCTATGATCCTGTTTCCATTCGGGATCTTCTGGGATAGGGTCTTCTAGCCTGCGGAGCTGGGACGGCACTCGGAATTCCTCATCCGAGTCGGCCGGAGTGATATCATCGCTCTCTGGGCCCCAACCGACACCCCATGCAACTTCATCAACCATTGCAATGTTCCAGCGTGTTGCGTCGGAGCGATCGAGGCATCCTTTCAACACGCGTTCTGCACCGCGACCGATTCCAGCTGGAACTTCATAGACGCCTATTCAAGCAGACTGAATGAATGAACCATAAAAGCATGCTGCTCTTGAGTGCTTACCATTCAATATTTTCATTTGCAAGCGAGGCTCAAACGCATCGAAAAAAGGAAGGTATCCGGTTAGTAGAGTGTGAAGAACAACACCAAGAGCCCAGATATCTTGGGCAGGATTGGCTATGACAGGGCCAGCCTGTGGTAAAAGAAGTTCTGGTGCCGCGTAAGGGAGTGATCCTGGCTGGAATGTGGGGGGAGGGGTTGGGTGGGCGGACGATGTAGAATTGCGATGGCGTGCCAGTTGAGCTTGGAGACTGATCCCTTTGATCCCTAACCTTGGATTCGGAACGTTGAGAGAAACTGCGCGGTGGACGGTGGAGTGCCCTGGCTTATAGATCTCGGTCTGCTGATGATCTTGTTCTTCCTCTTCTTCTTCATCTGGCTCACCTATCCTTTTGGACATGCCGAAATCTCCAATTCTGCACACGCCCGACTCGTCCACAAGTACATTCTCTAATTTGATGTCCCTATGGACCAACATAGCAACTTCATGCAAATACCGTAATCCCCGCACCACCTGCCTAAACATCGTCCCTACATCATCATGAGGTAGTTCTGGTCGACCATCCCGCTTTAAGATGTCAAAGAGAGAGCCAGCGGGACAGAACAGAGTGAAAAAATAATCGGCATAGGGAGTGTGAGCTGCAGAGAAAAGCGGCAGAATGTGCTCATGACACAGAGTCCCCCAAATCTGAGCTTCATGCTGGACACGCTTTTTCGCAAGGACTGAATCATTGCCCCGCTTGAAATGATCGGAACGCCTGACAATCTTGACTGCGACCACGTCACCCGATGCTGAAAAGGCACGCCTGATGGTAGAGAAAGCGCCATGGCCAATGACTGGCCCAAGAGTGAAACCAGAGACGACGTGCCCTTCACTATCTGGTTGAGTTACAGACAAGTTTTTCGGAGAGCTAAATGCTGATAGGAACATCGCGGCGGGCGAAGAGGATATCGAGTCTGCGAAGCAATCAGTCGACGTATTGGGTTGGGCGCCCATTCTTTCTTCGTCGTTGTCCGTTCCCCCGACTTCAATCAAGTCTTGCATGAACGAAGTACCTAGAGCGTTTTGCTCACTCTCTTTGTCTTGAAGCGAGTGGATGCCGATGCTAGTAGGGGAAATAGAGGTCTGAGTGGGCCGGACATAGCCAAACAGCGAAGGGTATAAGTACGAATCTCCCTGGGTCGTTCCCGTGGTCATGGAACAATAAAGCAATTGTAGGGAGGGATCGTGATGGAGGTCAAAGTCAGAGATGTCACCGAAGTCGGAGTCTCAAAGCGGCCCCGCCGGCAAAGCAAAATCTGTCATCTCACCCCTGCCAAGCACTCCTTTCTTGACGTGGTTCCTTGCGGGGTTGGGTGGCGATGCTTCTGGACGCGAAGTTCATTTCATCTCTCTTGGATGCTATAAGAGGAGTTTGGAGCCATGTGGTCACAAAAGCTACCTAAAGCAGGAAGGAAGAGCCACACTTGTAGAAGTTCTTGCTAGCTTGGCATTGCATACGTGGAAAATGATTAAAGCCTACTACGAGTCACCGGTTACGACTAGTGATCTTATTATGAATGGACTAGGTGGGAAGGCTAACATCCAGAGATATGTCGGATGCATGTGGCACAAGGAAGTCACACTCCCACCTCTGCGAAACGTTCTCTCGCATATTTGCACACGAGGCGATTGAGTCAGGAGACGTATACTTGCGTCGTTTACAGCTGGTCCTGTAGCTGTCAAAATCTATTACCAGCTATAGATGACATATCCCAGCTTCAGGATCCGTCCGCGGTCGGTAACATTAGAGTGGTTTCAAATTTGAACTCCGAAAAAGCAAAATTTGTCTTTGATCAATTTTATTGATGGTCAATCACGGAGAGGGCCGATACTCATACACTTGGTTCTTGCTCTGCCTTCCAACCACAACCAATATCATTACACTACATCGTTTGGGTCGCCTCTGAAGCATATTTGCCCAGATTACCAACGTGATGATCACTCACCTTGCTGCATCCGTACAGCCAGGCCTCACTAGGCCTTCTAGGCTCAAAAAACCCTACTGCCGGTCCCGGAAACACCCTTTCAATCTGATCGCCGCTCTAACGGCGCCCTTCCAGACTTTTCCTTTGCGATTTTTCCAACAGATTTACTCAATTGGAAACCAGTCTTATGATTTAGGAGATGGCCTCCTACTTCTGCTTAGGAGTTAATTTTTCTCTCTTCCAAGACATCCTCGTGATACCTTCCCACACCGCCAAGTGTGAATGTTGTATAGTCAAGACTTAATGCTGTCAACTCCGAGTCAGCCATGCTACAGCTTGGCTTGCGGCCTTTGTGTGTCGGCTACTGTCAATGAAGTGTCAACCGCTGACGAATCCGTCATCATCTGATCTTCGTTGACCTTGTGGAGGTAGGGACAAGCCTTTGTAACCGCAAGTACTAACTTTCAAGTTCCTACAAAAGTGTCGGTTCATTTCTTGTTCCGAGTATGTTATCGAGTTGCCGAAGGCCATCCCAAGCACAAATGAAATTGTGGCGTTAGTATTATGACACTCCCGATATACATCCGTTTCCACATGTGGTCATGGAGTTCATCTGCGGCAGACTCGCACAAAATCATGATTTTAAAACTCGAATAGGCGGAAGGTATTTTTCCTGCACAGGCACCAGAAAACTTGGTGGAATTGCAAGATCCGATGTAACTACTGGCTATGCGGCTGATTGCTCTTATGACAACTGTAAAGATGACCACATAGAATAAGACTAGTAGGTATTCCCTGGTATTAAGTAAACTAACCTCACTCGGCTTCGGCACTTGAAGCGGGAGCGCGTGATTTGACTTCCGTACAAAGTGTCAGAGTAGGATAGTATGTGACATCTGCTTAGAGGGGTGGCAAAAGTGTCCGAGTCAACGACATGGAGTCCGTGGACGATGTCGACCGCGGCTGACAAGTCTCCGAAACACAAAAAGGGTTTTATTCACCTCAATTTAGGGTTAGGGCTACACGTCGTTCCACGTTGTTCGATCGAGGTTTTGCCGATCATGTCACCAGCTCTTCACATTCTTGTCCTTTCTGACGTCTGGGAGTGGCTTTGAGTTCGCTCCTCGTAACTTATTGAGATGACATTTGTTAGGTCAGTGTCCGAAAGCTCCCCAGAAACTGATGGTTTCTTGACATTTGAAGGCAGATTGATTACCTGTGTCGGCGGGGTGTACTCGATGTTCTTGGTGAGTCGATTTACTGATAGATATATGTCATTCGAGCTGAACCAGAAGAAAGCTATGGGCTGTTGCTCAAGAACGGTGTAAGCAGTCAAGCACATCGACCAAAGCTCCTTTTCGAAACTCATTTGATCTCTAGTATCCGTTCCCTTCAAATCTCTAGACGGTAATGGTTCCGACAAATTCAAATCGCCACTCTTCATGGGAACGTGTCAGAGTGCTCTCAGTGCTCTTTCAGCCTTTCTTTACATCCTCCTCCGACGTCGTTCAGGTGCCTCGCTCCACGAGAGCCTCGGGCTCGAACCGCTCCCTACACCACCCACCAATGGCAGCGCCACCACCAACGGACACGCCAAACACAACCATCCCGCCAAACCCTCCACCCGCTTCTCTAAACGTGCCCTGCTTCTCCGTTACTTCCAATGCTCCGTCTTCATCACCTCTGCGGCGCCTTTCGGCTTCGCCGCCCTCTCCTACATCTCCTACCCGGCCATGGTCCTTGGCAAATCATGCAAACTCGTCCCAGTAATGATCATGAACGTTCTCCTCTACCGCCGCCGCTTTGCGCTGCACAAATATCTTGTCGTAGCCATGGTCACAACCGGCATCACCATCTTCATGTATCTTGGCGACCCCAAGGCAGCGGCTAAGCACGCTGCGAAACACGGGACGATACAGAACGCCACGCCGTACGCGAGCGTGATCGGGATAGCGTATCTGCTCATCAATTTATTGCTGGATGGTGCGACTAATTCGACGCAAGACGAGATTTTTTCGAGGCATCGCGTCACGGGGCAGCAGATGATGTTCTGGATCAACGTGTTTTGCACGCTTATAACGAGTGTGCTTGCAGTACTACCATTGCCTTATATCCCTGTCATACACCCTGGCGCGCCGGGCCAGACCGAACTCGGCGGTGCGCTGGCGTTCATCCGTTCGCATCCGGACGTCATCGTGCCCCTTGCACAGTTCGCGTTCACGGGTGCGCTCGGACAGCTGTTCATCTTTGAGACGCTCCAGCACTTTGGTTCGCTAACTTTGGTGTACGTTTTTATTTCCTTCCAATGTGTCGCGAATCCTGATGGTATCTGCGCATCAGGACAATCACCCTGACCCGAAAGCTCTTCACCATGTTACTTTCCGTGGTTATTTATGGGCATCAACTGACATCAGGCCAATGGCTCGGTGCTTCTGTCGTATTCGCTGGCATTTCAGTTGAAGCATGGGTGAAGCGCAAAGGTATGTAATCCGTCAATGTCCGTCCTTGTTCCCGTTAACTAAACAAAAATTCGTATTGTAGATGTCCACGCCAAACGTGTAATACAGGAAAAGGAAAAGGCCAAGATTAAGTCGCTATAATGATGTAGTGCAAGAGTAACAAAGCAGAGGAGGCAAGAGAGTGTATAGAGAGCATTTGTGTGAGAGGGTTTTGCGTTCATAATGTTTCCATGGCGTTTGGATCACCTGCTCGTTCTGGTTCTGGATCTAACCATGCGCGTTTTCGATCTTCCTCCCTAGAGTGTTGCTCAGTCGTCAAGATGAGCGAAGAGTCCATGTTAAAACACCCACCGCTCGTCCTCTGTTTCATCTTCGTCATCCCCACGTTTACGTCGTGTGACACCTCGTGCCGCAGCTGGGAACGATGCCAGCGCCTGATTTGCCTTATAGATTGCTTCGTATTCCTGTTGTACTTTGTTCATTCAAGATATACCCAAAGGTTTGGCAAGAACGCACTTTGATTTGAGTCAGGAATCCTCCGTTTGGTGATACACAGTATCGTCGGTTTTGCACGAGGTGGAGAGAGTCTTCCCATGTGATCTTGTAGTACTGCATGACGTACATGACTACAAAGGAAGGAGAGAGGCTGATGCCACCTGAAACGCTTGATATCAGTGTGGACTCTCGACTCTTGGACAAGCATGAGAATTTACGCACCGTTGCAATGTACCAGGACACGTCCGCCAGCAATTAGTGCATTATCAATAAACTCCTTCGCTCTGTAGCCGTGTCAGGTATAGGAAAAGTATATGATACTGTGTCCGAGTCGTACCGGGGGAACACGCGAATGAGGTTTTGTTCTTCATTGTCCTCCACGTCTAGGGTTAGGTATATGAAATCATTTTCGAACCGTGGTTTTACTGAAAACGACTCCTTCAAGTCACGTACACAGATACTACGATTAAAAGCCATGAGGGGGCGTCACCAGTCAAAAGTGAGGCACCCACATGTGTGTTATATCCAGTTTCCTGAGCGTTTCCAATGACTTTGAGGCCATGAATGGACCGAGATATAGCCCAGGCAGGATCTCCTGCGCTTCGCGTCGCATCTCATATCTACAATTCGCGGCAGTCAGTCGGTAAGGATGGAATCAATGAAGATAGACGTGCTTCCACTCGACATCGCCGGGGCCCTGGATAACAGCTTCGATATCTTTGGCTTGTTCTGTGTCCATCATGATGGTGAAATATCGCGTTGTTAATGAAAGAACCCAGCGGTCACGATGATCATATGTTATGCACAAAGAACCGACGGAGATGTCCGTCTGACTTATGTCATCCTTCTTCTGACATGGACTCGGACGACGAAGCACCGTGAGTTCTGTTCTTCCTGTCGTCGTCGCCGTCTATATCGTCGACAGAGCTCTTATTGAGCATGAACCAACGGAGAAACGCGCTCATGACCGTGTGCCTCTTACTATCATCTGTGGTTTCCTTGGCGCAGGGAAATCTACGCTTCTAAAGTAGGTTTCCTCTCAAACTTCATCGAGCACGCGCCAAGAGCACAAAAAGGCGGATTTTGACAGAAAGGCATGGGTATCGCATAGCTGTCATCATGAACGAGTTTGGCGATACTGCAGTGCGTTTCACTTCGCACTGATTCCAGCCTTGACGAACGATACATCCAGGACATCGAATGTACGCCACGCGCCATCCTGTAACATTGTTCTCACTCCAGCACAGCAAGGACCGTCAATGTCTCGTCGTCTCCGGAAGAGCAGTCTGAGGAGATCCTGGAACTCGCAAACGGATGTCTATGTTGCAGTATCAAGGACTCTGGCGTGGCTGCAATCGAAAAGCTCATGCAGCGCAAGGGTGCGTTTGATCACATCCTTCTCGAGACCACGGGTCTAGCGGATCCTGGCCCTATCGCGTCTATATTCTGGCACAACGAAGAATTTGCCTCTGGTCTAGGGCGCGATATCGTTCTAGATGGTGTCATATGTGTCGTGGACGCATTCTTTGGAAAGCAGGTGAGCATCTTTATGAAATAACGCAAAGGTTCTTTGGTCCTCATTGTTTCTCGAGCAAATGGAAGAAGATCATTCCGAGGACCATATAGGTGAAAGCCTAAAGTGCGTCTTGGCTAGCCGTCTCCAAACTCTTTCACTTAATATGCACAGACAAATAGCAAGTTCCGACGTCATTCTGCTCAATAAATCCGACCTCGTCCAACCAGACGCCCTTGCTGAAGTAGAAAATCTCATACAACAGATTAACCCCGCCGCACCCATCTACCGCACCATACGTGGTGACGTTGATCTCAGTCGCATCATGGGTATCGGCGCCTTTACAGCTCCACCGCTATCAACGCCAACACCAGTACCACGTCCTCAGGTACACGATCATGATCACAACCATGACCATGAACACGACCACGACCACACCCACGAACCAACGCACTACGAGTTGCGGGGTATCTCCAGCTTACAAGTCCCGTGTCCAGCTCTGAGCCCTATGCGTTTCGAAGCTCTTGACGCGTGGATACGCGCTGTCCTATGGGATAATACCATTCCCGAGTCTTCGGCGGGTAGCGGGGCATCAGAGCTGCTCGTGCTGCGATGCAAAGGCTTGATCACAGTGGAGGGTGGGACGCAATACGTACTTCAAGGAGTTCGGAGCATGTACGAGATGGCGGAGATTGAGCAGGACGCCGAAGGTGATATTTCTTTGCCGCAAATTGGCAAGATCGTTCTGATCGGTAAAGGTCTGGATGAGACGGTTCGACGTAGTCTAGAAAATGTAATCAGAACAGGGAGTGATATCTAGATGTCATAGGTTAAGAAGTATCCAAATCCCATACTATAACCCATTTGAATTCTCTAAGGCGCCTTAGAAACACGCCAGAAGAGGCGAGAAACAATACATGTGGTTTCAACCGTCCATATACAGGCGTAAAGCACACATCAAAACAAGCCAACGTACTTCTAAGGAACATCGGATCCATCCAGCCATCCTTACAGCATCCAATCATCTGCAGTCGAAGCAGGGGCTGGGGCAGGAGCAGCTGCAGGCCGCGCCGCGCCACTCACAGAGTTACCTACAGCAGTAGCAGGCTTCTGTCCACCCCACAACCCTGCCATCGCCTTCTCTTTTTCCAGATCCTTTATCGACTTGTTCTGTCCACTCGGGGTCGCAGGCTTATTTGAGCTACCGAGCGACAATGACCACAAATCGTCAAACGCTCCGGCTGACGAAGATGGCTTCGTCGTCATGGACGCAGACATTGGTGCCGACGCGGGTGCAGGTGCCGCAGTCGTAGTTGGGGCGAGTGGTGCACCACCGAAGAGAGGCTGGGCTTGCAGAGGGGCTGCGGAGAATTGTGGTTGTGAGGAAAGGGATGGGTTGGGTCGGTGCATTCCTCCGAAGTTGCCAGTTGTGTTACCGATATAAGAAGGTTGTTGTACAGGCCGGGGTGCGGTGTATGTGTTGGTCGTGGGTGCTGTGGAGCCAAGGAGATCCATGAGATTAGGCTTGGCGACTACTGGTGCAGGGGCGGGAGCGGGAGCCGCGGCGGTAACGGGGGTATTCTGCGTTGGTGCCGCTTGGAAATCGGCGAAATCATCGTCTAGATGTAACTCTGGGGTGAATCAATGTAAGGAAGAGAAGGGTTTAAGATCATACCGTCGATACCGACTGGCGAAGAGACAGCAGGCAACGCCTTGTTCTTTCCAGTGAGTGGTGCTGCGGTAGTGGTAGGGCTGGTGGTAGAAGGACCGAAGACGTCGTCACCACCTAAGTCACCCAATAAATCTTGAACAGGAGCAGCAGGAGCAGGCGCGGGCGCGGGTGCACTAGCCTTTCTTGCTGTAGAAGCACGACCACTGCTTGTTGCGTTTACCCTCGGAGATCTCGGTGTGACGTCTTCGTCGTCGCCTGCGTTATATTCCTCGAATCCACGGCGCGGCTGATCACGGAAAGAGCTGCTACTGCCACTATACGCGCCATAATCTAGAAGCCAGTATGAGCAACTTGCCCACAGAACACGGCATAACGGAAGACGTACCATTTCCGCTGACATCATCGCTACCAAAGCCACCAAACCGGCTCCCACCGCCTGAAAAAGTCCCTCCCCATCCATCATTCCCTATGCCAGTGTATTTATTTTTGTTGGCTTTGGCCTTCCTGCGCTCTGCACGGATTTTCTCGACATCAGAGAGAAGCTCGACGATTTCGCGTGATCGGTTGCGGACTAGTGTTATATACAGGGTCAGCACAGACATCGAAGATATCCGTGCGATGCAAGACATCACCATTGATTCCTTCATCCTTGCCCTTGTCATCAATGTAATGGAAGTTGCGAAGCATTTTAAGCGTGGAGATGTGAGAACGAGCATCATCGACGACGCGTTCTGAGCCGTGCTTGATCAGGTACTCAAGAAGTTGGAGAGCCTGATCGTAAAGTCATGAGAGGCAGAAAGGAAAGCAATGGTTTTTATAAATACCTTATAGATCTGCCGCCACTGCCGGGCCTCCTTGTCCATAAAACGTGAGTAGATAGAGGGCATAATTTCGTTGAAGTGTTGGCTGGTATTAGTGATGTCAGAATTTACAATCGGTTAGAGACGAAAGAGACGACGACTCACAAAGAGAATGTTCTACAAGAGTTCCTTCGGTTAGCCGTGCGCGGTGAAATCGTGGGGCGCGACGTACCCTTGCGCGATTTCTTGCATCAGCGTCGAACTCGCTCCCCTGTCGTCAACTTGAGCACCAGATTACAGAGCTACAAACGGCGACAAGGCATACCATGGGTCCTCATTCGTCGCCTCTTGCACTTTAGCCTCCATTTCGGTGACATTAAGCACCATGTTCTTCGCCTGCAGCCCAGAACCAATGGTAAGCACTGCGACGATGGGCAATATCGACATTATACCTGGTTGTAGGCAGATTTAATGTCATACAAAGTAATTTGAGACAAAGTCTGTCCCAGAGCCTCGAGTCTATCCATGATGGAGCGGAGACGTTGGTCAATGGGCCAAGTTACTGTTCACAAGGCGGTCACCAATACGTTGCAAACATTGCCAAACATCACGCAGGACACCTATGGGCCTTCAGAGTCAAGCCTTTAAGCTTCAAGCCCAGGCTATCTCTCTGTGAAGTTTCTGCGTCTCAGTCGTTTCTTGCTCGCTGCCATTCTTTGGCATCTGTGGTTTGCAACTCGCCGAAGAAAGAAAAGGCGGGAAACATGATCAAAATAACTCTCGCAACATCATAGGTCCCGACGTGATTTCGCAGGCGGTCGCACTGTACGTGATCAAGAGTTCGAACATAATCAGTGCTAGTGAAGCTTTAAATGGCGACTTAAACATGATCAAGGGTCTGTGCCGTCTGGTAACTCACGGCGCTGAGGACGTTAAGCACTCCGCTTCAGTCACTCAGCACTCAACCAAAGCTCGAAAAAAATATAGAGATATTACCGCATGCCCGAAATCTACTGTAAGTGGATAATGCGAGCTGAAAGAACATTATCCTCAAAATGAATTGCTGTGTTTGCATTGTTGTGATCATCGCCACGGTGTGCGGACCGTACTCCATTACTACTTACGTTGGTAAAGCTCCATCGGACGTCTTTCCCATCACAAGTTGCCAAAAACTCTCGAATGGTTGGGGTCACACTAGCCGCTCCCTTCTTTCGCGCCTAACTCAATACGTCTCGTCTGGAGTGCTATGATGCACCACAAACTAACGAAAGTTTGCTTTGTTACGACAAAAAAATGTTAAGAGATCAGTCTTGGGTCCCTTGAAACATCACTTGCATCTCCTCAAACCCACTAGAATGCTATGATGCACCACGACCTATCTAACAAAGATTTTCTTTGTTTCTGATACCATACAACCATCGTCAATCGTGCGACTGTAAGGAATTCCTTTCCGTCGAAGTGGACCCTTAGATTTTTAGAGATCAAGGCATCAAGCGCTGTGTAACGGGGTATTAAAGGGAGTTACTTGATTACTTACTATGTGAATTTGATTTTTGGTCCTTGTTCTTCATCCAGGTCATGGAATATTTACTCGAACTAGCGTTGGTGAACGAGTTGAATATGCGAACTTGCTGACTTAATGATCAATCCAGCCTTCCTGCCTTTGCAAGTGACCTGTCCAGGCGTAGACAATCCGAACTAACCTTCTTATAGTCCATTGGAGGCCTGTTGAATTACGGCAAGTGGTCACGTTGATTATGAGTGATATGTATAATATAATGAATTTTGCAGGTCTCCTCGGGTTGCTGGCAATCCAAGTCTATTTCTATATTTTTCATTTTTCGAGGGAACGGATGATGCTCAAAATAACAGGTTCTATATCCCAAGACATCGTGATCACTGTCGTGCCTGACTCTCTTTTTTCTTAGTTTTCTTGATATTCTTACTCGATATCGCTCAGACTGTGTTCGCGACTTTAATTACGTTGGACGATTGTGTTACCTTTGTACTCTCACTTTACACTAATATTTAAGGAAACTCTTCAATATTGTCAACTCTTATGCATTTATACATACTACATTCCTAACCCTACCACGACCATGGACCATTTGTATACTGTCGCCTTCGGCTGCAATTGGTGTGACATCATTTTCTTTGGTGATTAACATGTTTCATGTCGAGATACATTTACAGTCGCACATCTTGTCCAGTTTTTCTTTGCCTGGAGCATATGGGTTCTGGCTTCGTCTTCTCTCCGTATAGTTCCTGTTGTAGGTATTACTCCTTTTTCAAAGCCTGCTATAACCTCATGTACAGACCGGCGTGACTTCTTTTCCCATGGAATCTGTGTTTGGTTTCACGGTGAGTCCCATTATCTTCTTTTGTTTCGGTTGCTGAAAAGATATGAATTATGGCAAATTTAATAAAGCTAGATCTCAATCTATTTTTCTCGGTCGCAAAATTCCAGTCAACCTCAGCCATTGTGCGTGTTCCGATTTGGCGTCCAAAGTCTTTCCTTATCACATAACCTTAGGGGTGGTTGTCGACCAGTCTCGCATGTGATCTTCTGATTACTGTGACTTGAGTCATTCAGTAGGCCATATTCAGAAAATTTCAATGCGAGGTATGAAGTGTTTACACGAATTTAGCCAAAGTCGAAGGTGCAGCAAAACTTCGCTTTTGTTAATCATGTATCAGACCGTGCTACTAGTATGGCTTGAGAAACAGGTGGCTTGACCTGTGCCGCTGCTGCCACAGTTAGTATTGTACCTTCAGCCGAGCGGCGGCAATAACTACCTCTATCTTCTGTAGGCAAATATTCTTTGTTTCACATCCCTCTGGCTGATACCATAATTGAACAGGCTAATAGTAAGCGGCAAGATATACCCAAATTCTCTGACGGCTTCATTGAACTCGCGAGCACCATTATTCAGACGTAAACAGGCTTCTGATACTGAGGTGTGGCAGGCTTCGCGCAGGGCTCAGATCAACTTTGCCACTTCAACCTCGGAGGGCGTTGGATCCCGGCCTGGTATATAAGAACACAGTGATTTGACAATTTGTCTATCTACAATTCCTGAAAACTATGCATTTGATCCTTGTATATTGACGTCTGTAGAGCAGTGGCGGTCTCGATAGAAGCAGATGACTGGATTAGGCTGCGATAGCACAAGGTAAAACCTCAGTGAGAGTTAAACACAATATAACATGTGTACCTGCGATAGCACAAGGTAAACTACATGATATCAGTGAGCGTAACTGACAATAATTATAAGGATACGTAC